>JASDQU011442994.1:0-23464 GCA_032191745.1 Picea mariana | reverse complement strand
TAAGGGGAAACATTCGAACTAATGCTAGCATTAATCCACGTTCCACGAATGCATAACAAAATTTATGATTCAAAAAGACCATATACTACCAAATACTTTGGAAATGCAAACATATTTTACATTGGGAATAGCAAATGAGGCAATAAGACCTCCAATCCGTTGTCCAATCAGATATTGACAAACATGATACTTTTTACTATATAAAAATCGATATTTTCACTTCCCTTGTTCCAACAATAGACAATAGTGAAATATTTATGGTCAACGCACAAGCTAATGCCAAGTCAATGATTTATCGATCGCTATAGTCCCTCTATGCCTATGGTAGGGACTAATAAAAGATAATATCAAGAACCTCTCTTGAGTGTGTAACTTCCTCAAGTGTCTTGGGTTCTTCCTCTTTTTTACTAATCATGCAATAATTAACTCTTGACTTCCCCCGAGGTACTCAATTGTGTAAACCTGAAGTTTTGATATCACTTTGTAACAACCCAACTCAATATGAGCAAGATGGATGGGTTGTCACTTGATGAAATTCCTTTCTTTAATGATGGATGGGTTGTAACTTGATGAAATTTCTTTCTTTAACTTTGGCCATTAATAAATTATAAAGAACTACATTTTTAACTTTCAATCTTTGAAAGTAAGAATTACAAATTTAGTAGTGGAAAGCAATAAAATGAATCTTTACTTATCTAAATACAATGCGTTAATGATGACCAATCAATCGGTATCGACCAATCTTAAACTCCAATAGTAATTGCATGAAAAATCACATTCTAAGGTTGATTTTCCTTCTAACCAACTGCAAGCACCTAGAAGAAGTGATGCCCCCCATGCAGGGTCCCAACACAACGGGAAACTTAGTGGCTCACCCACCTAAGCCTTAAACTTATCAAGAAACACCTTTGCCCAAGCAATGCCAGTAATTGTCCATAATCTCAAATTGTTACAAGCAATTGTATGGTGAAGAGGCCTATGGCTATAACAACATATTTCCTCTTAGGGATCTAGTGTGCAAATTTTTTATCCACACTAGCTAGGGTACCACAACACCTTCAACAATGGAGCTCTTCTAAACAATCCCAAGCATAAATTGGCTTAGTACCTCTCATAGGCTAAATACACCTCAACCCCATCTTACCCACTTAGACAACCTGTGAGTAGTCCTCAACTACTCCAATCACTTTCACAACCTGGGTGACAACTTCACCCTTCTCAAAACAAATAAACTAAAGACAAACAACACATAACCCATGTCTCCTAATGACATACTTTTTGTTCACACTAGTAGAACTTGAACAACAACTAATTCCTCTTCTTGGATTCTCAACCTACACATGCATATTCCTATAATCCTCATCCAACAACCCACTTAAGGTTCTTTCTTCTCCTCCTTTATCTTGGTCTCCCCCTTTTCCGCTAACCCCTCATTTATCTCCAACCAAAAAGGTAGTTAGAAATCATAAATAGGGTTTAGGGAGAAATTATGAATAGGGGTAGAATTACTTAGGTCATATGATAGGAATTTGTTAGGTTAACCTCAACACTCGTGGTCCTTAAATCCTAACTAGACTTTAGGAACAATATTTCACAAAATAAACCATCATCTCTCCCTTTCTCTACCTCGCAAGGCTCGAAGACATCGGGCTGGGTCATTCTCATGAGTCGTTATAGAGTATGATTTCCAACACACCATTATTATTTGGGATGCTCCTAACATCTGATCTAAGTAAGTGTGGGTCTCGAGATCATCTTTGTAACTTAATGTTTTTCAATAACAATGTTAATACTAAAATACCATAAGTTTACTAAGACTAAGAAAAACATCTTTCATTTCCATAATGTTACATATTCACTTAAAGAACATCATTATAACATTATAAACCATCATGGTAACCAAGAAAATCACATATAACATGTTCTAAGCCAAATCATTACATAACATGTTCTAAGAAAACTCTTGTCCTACGACAACCATATGTGCATAATCAAATGGCATTAACATAGTCCTCAATATATAACTAAAACATCAACAAAATAATAGCATCTCATAGTATTTGTAATAACAAAGGAATCAACCAAACTGTAACTAGGTGATCAAATCAACAAGGCACAAAATTCATCAAAGTCCATTCTTAAACCAAGTGTTGTAATACTAAGGTATCACACAATCCCACTACTATGTTTAGGAGGGTGTTACATAACATCAAATTTTAGGCCCTAAGACATTGGTGTTCCTCCTCAAGCCATGGCTAGGGCTCAAAGGCACATTTATGGTGTGAAAAACCTTGTAATGGAACATATATTACACTAGTGGATAAAAGATTGCTTGTACATGTCTTGTGTGATGCCCCACTTTACATGTCCGATGAGCCATAAAAGCATATTTTAGGCCTTAATATGTTAGTGTTGCTCATTGTACTATTTCCAAGGCCTCAAGACCCATCCAAAGTGCATACAACTTCATAATGGTGCTCATATGACACACATAGGAAAAATATTTTCTTTACAGGGAACATGTGGTGGTTTAGGACCTTGTTCATGGTTCATGATCATCGTAAGCATATTTTAGGCTCCGATATCTTTGTTTTTATCGTTGGACCATAACCAAGGCCATGAGATCCATCCCTCGTGCAAAAAAACTTATAATGGCACCAATGTGGTACACATATTATACTTATGCATCAAGTATTCACTTTATGGGGCTTGTACTATAGTTTGAGACCCTATGCATGGTGCATGAGTCCTACAAACATCTTTTAGACCCTAAGATGTTGGTGCTCCTCCTAGGACCATGTCTAGGGCTTTGAGACCCATCCATGGTGCATAAAACCTCATATTGGCATTGATACTAGACTCATGGATCAAAGCTTCCCTATATAGGGTTTGTGTGGTGGTTTCAGAGCTTATGCATGCCCCATGATTCTTAAAACATCTTTGAAACCTTGAGACTTAAAACATCTTTGAAACCTTGAGACATTGGTGTTCCTTCTCAACCTTGGCCTTGAGAACCATCTCTAATGCCCAATGTTAAACCTTGGCCTTGAGAACCATCTCTAATGCCCAATGTTAAACATTAGTGATCCAAAAGATTTTGGAAATAAATATAAATGTTAGCTTAAAAAAAATAAATATATTAACTACCTAACTAAATATTAGATTTAAAGTTTTGATCTTGAGTATTTAGAGTTGGCTCCTATTATTTAGTGAGACACTCTTCTTATAATAGGTGTGTCTTTGCCCAAGATTGATAAATTCTTAATTTTAATAAAAAAATGTTTATTTTTTCTATCAATCTCGTTCTTTTTCCATCGGCACATCCTTTTATTTTAATATAGCCTCAAAGCACCATATAATACTTTGAAGCTTGAATGTTGAAGAGAGGTTAAAGAGAGCATTGATTGAAAAAGATTTATCGTTGACTTAATGCTAAACAAGGATGGAAAAAAATAATATTTGTAATTTGCATAAAATTCGAGTCACAACCATGCACAATGAAAAGGAATTTCATCCTTTTGGAGATCTTGTTGGTAAAAATGAGTTTTCTTTTTCATTATTTATATGTTTTTGTTGGTAAAAATGAGTTTTCTTTTTCATTATTTATATGTTTTAAACGCTTTTAGTTGCATTGTAAACAAGTTTGAAAGGTGGATCAAAGAGCATTTCAAGTTTTCTAGAATCATCATCAGCATTTAAAGTTTTATCATCATCAATTGGATTATTTACTTTTATTTGTATAAATAGAATATGTAGTCACTAAATTACATATTACGATCAACATACAAAACGGATTCTAGAAAGAGATATAACACTCGAAATGCCTTTTAGAGAATCATCAAAGCCCTGGGTAAAATAGAGTATGGAGAATAAATTTTGCTAAAAACAAGACATTAAAATCTTAAAAATAAAGACATTAAAATGTTAAAAAAAAATTGTTGCCAGTTAAAAAAACATGCTAACATGCTTTCTTAATGTAGAAAAAATGTTTTTATGTATGACACTTTAGATAGGATGCCTAGGAAAGAAGAAAAATGAAAAATGGACTTCTTTCTATTTTTAGATTTATGTTTTGATTGCTATTTTATTAAATGAAAAATTTGATTAAATTTTTTTATCGAAGATTTATAAGTTATATGAATGATTTTAGATCACTTTGAAGCATGTTGTTGAAAATAGAATTTTTTATTTTTTTAATTTACAATTAAAATTAAAATTTAGAAAATGTACAATTAAATTTTATTGAATTGTAAGTTTGAAGTTTATATGAATTTTTTATAAGAAAGAATTTCAATATTTGAAATTCAAATATTAAGTAAAGGTATTTGAAATACAAAATTTATTTTAATATAAAAAAGATATAACAAGAGTGGAAATCTATCCTTACAAATTATTAATAGATCATTTTAATTGACATAGTTTTTTTTTAATAAAAATGATTAGTTAATTTGCATTTACAAATGAAAATTAGTGATAGATATTTTCATTACTAATTAAAAATTAAAATATGATAAACTTTGCCACTTTCAAAAATAAATAAACATTTTTTTTTAATATATTTAAAAATATTATAAAAAAAATCCTAATAAATTAAAAATTCGAAATTCCTTATATTAAAAGCGACTTAGTAAGAAAAGAATATTCAAAATGGTAAGGCGAAGCCTAAGATGACATGGTGGATTTATTTCAAGGGGCTTTTATTAAAAAACCATTGTATAAATTGTATCAAAGAGATACAAGTTTTTTTTTTTTTTAATTTATTATGGGGATGTTTTCCATGAAAATTGGAAATGTTGAAAATATGCAAAGTGGGTTTTTTACTAGGTTGTTTGAAATACATTAAATGAGTTAGAAGATGGTTTTTTGGATTTATTTTAATCCAAAAAATAAATCTGGTTTTATTAAAAAACATTGTATAAATTGTAAGCCATTACTATTTTTGGAAGAGATATAATATTTTTTAAAATTTATTAAGAGGATGTTTTTCATGGAAATTGGAAATGTTGAAAATATGGAAAGTGGACTTTTTTACTAGCTTGTTTGAAATAGATTAAATGAGTTAGAAGATGGTTCTTTTTTATAAGTTTGAGTATTGAGTTTTGACGGAAATCTCATTAAAAATATTTGAGATTCAAATTTATTCGTTTTATTGTGTAGTTTTGGATAACAATAATGATTTAATGAGGGTTTTAGTTTTATTATAAATATGGAATTAATTAGTTGTGGTTTTAAGGATAGAATGTTGTTATTTTATGATTTAATTTTAGAGCTTTGAATTTGAGATTTTTTAGAAGGTTTATTTGGAAATATCTTGGTTTGGGTTTTGAATGGCTTCATTGCACTTGTGTTTTAACTAAGTGTGGATGAGAATGAAGGATGAATGATGATTTACAAGGATGTTTGATTTCTTTAGGCAACATAGAGGGCTTCACTTGTTGGCCAATATCTTATCATGTTTATTTATAAAGGGGTTTTAAAATTGCAAAGAATCAAGTCAATATATTGTTCATATTGAGGGGGGAAGATGTATTTTTAAATTGAAGTAGGTTTATAGGTATTGGGAGGGGTGGTGGGGGGTTGCATGGGGTAGCAAGAGTTTATAGGTATTTCAGAGGTGTTATAGGTATTGGGTGATGGTTTGTTGGGTAGGAAATCAACGCACAATCAATAATGGCAAAATTCTCTTTTGAAGCAAAAATCAATGATGAGGTCATATCTTCGTCACATGTTGGGATTGTCCAAATCCATCATGGAACTTAATTTTGAGAACAAGAGCCCATGTGTCACATACCTCTATATGTATCCATTGTCATAAGCCCCCCTTTTATCTATATTTATGTATGTAGGGTTGTATCTCTAATTTTGCATGGTTTACTATGTTGGAAGTTGGTTCTATGCATTCAAAAAATCTCATAGCTTGATCCCATACTTTAGGGTAAAGGTGTTCACCAATGCAAGGGAATCTTGTGCAAACCTTGATTTTTCACTATTTGGGGCTCTTTTTGAGTGGGTGATTTTGATTGGGAGAAGGGAGGTTTCTAGATTTTTACAACTACAGGGAAGCCAATATCATCACACACTATATATGATCCCTCCACACAGCCTCATGGGGATGTTTATACTTTCCTTTTTGCATTACACAAGGAGAGGATTATGATTACCTCAATTTTATTGAGCTCAACCTGTTATCTCCTTAAATAACACAGTCAGTTTTGTTAATTTAGGTGATAGGAAGTCATTGAAAATGAAGTTCTAAATTTTTCAAGGTTTATTTTGAGAACCTTATGTTTGTAATAAAGATTTGAAAAAGTCAGATTTGATTTTTATTTTAAAAATTTCAAAACAAAGGTTTTGTTGGCTAAGTGCCTCTCCAAAAGCACTTCTAAGCGACTGAAAGCCCTAGCTTTCGGTAGCATAAAACCTAAATTCGAGGCTATTTAGCCAGCGAAAGTGCAGGAGCTTGGAAACAGTCAGCATGTCTTTTCACGCGCCAGAACCATCGGGTTGATGTGTTATGATTGCAATTAACTGCCGAAAAGACAGAAGGAAAGTCGTTTGAAGACTTGGATCTCATCCCGGTGTGATTCATCGAATCTTTTTAAAATTTTGTTTCATTAAAGCACGTGGTTGTGTACATTCCCATCATTCAAGTTTACCAATCATGATGACTTCAAATCTTTCACGTTCCTTGTAATCAGGGTCTTTTTCTTAGCGCATATCTCACATTTTTCATTTATGTCACAGCTAAGCCAAAGCTCCCTAATTTTGCGTTGTGCGTTCTCCCTCCAAGCTCGAATTTCCAATTGCAGGTGTACAAGAGAATTCCAGTAGATGAAGAAAGGAGGACCAACTTTGAGGAAGGAACTTGATGATATTTATTACCTGGAATCACACCCAGATGTGTGTCAACTCTTCAAGGATGCAGGTTGCTACAAATTTTGTGAAAAATTACAGATCCCTCACCAGCAGGTGGTAGAAGCTTTTGCTCTAAATTTTGATGGAATAAAAGTAGTCATTGGCCAAGATGAATTCCAAGTAGATGAAGCCCTCATAGATGAAGTGACAGAGCTTCCAAGGACTGGAGAAAACTGGTTCAAAACCAATGTCACAAAGGATGTTGAATTTAGGTCATACCTTAAAATAGAACACAAATGTTTGGTATGGAAGAAAGACATTCCTATGTCTTTTATTGAAGAGAAATGGCAACATTTATTGAAGGCCATCCTTGTTTATATAACTTGTGAAGGTAGATACAATAGGGTGATGATCTATCATTTTAAACTCATGAACCATTTCACTGGTAGGAGCCCACTCAATCTGCCTGATTACCTCCACATAAGCTTAACTAAGATGGCTCATCAGGTCAAAGCTAATCCAAACAAGGTTGCAGGTAGGTTATCCCATCATGGTTTGATTAAACTCTTGGTTTGTGAGTTGTTGCAGAGAAGGAGAAAGGAATGGAATTAATTCTTATTCTGGAACGATTTTCAGACTGATGTACAGCCAGAGGATAAGAAGAGTCCTTCTTCAAAAAAGTCTTCCACTCCCAGAAGTGGAAAGAGGAAGAAGAGATCCATCTCTCCAGTTCCCATTCATTAGCTCTCTCCATATTCTAGGCCTAAAATAACTAAGAGGAAATTGAATTTTAGCAAAGAGGCAGAGAAGGCGGAAGAGCCTCCAGTGGACAAGAAGATCCTAAATCTCTCTTATACAGATTCTGAGATGAAGAGCACCAGGTTGAAGTAGAGCAAGGAACAATCCTAGTAGAAGATCCAGTTACAACAGGGTATGAAGATCCAGTTACAGCAGGGTATGAAGATCCATTTACAACAGTGAATGAAGATACAGCTACAGCAGGGTATGTAGATCCATTCACAGCAAGGTATGAAGATATTCCATCACCTACAACCAAGGAGGAACATGAACTGAAAATTGCAGAGGCCTCATCTAGCAGCAAAAGAAAGGAGAGCAAATCAAAGAATATCAAGAAACTTATAGAGAAAATAAAACAACAGGAAGTGCTAGAAAGGGTTATTAAAGCCAGGTATGAAATTCTATCATAGAATTTTGCAGAAACCAGTGCAGCCCTAGAAATATTGGCACATGAAAGTGTAAAGGAAAAGAAAAAAGAAGAAGAAGATTGTAAAAGACTACAACAGTCTTTGAAGAGTATCTATGCATTTGAAGAAAAAGTTCAGGTCATTAAGGTTGCAAGCTATGTCTTCAAGACCTCAGCCTCAACCACCTGTTAATCTTGAAACCCTAGCAGATGTAGCCATCCATTTGAGTGATCCAGAGGCAGCCAAAAATCCTACAACCATTCTCGAACTTGATCAAGATGCAAAGGTTTCAGAAGATCAGCCCTAAGGTTTTCCAAAGCTAAGACAAAAGGTATTTTTCATTTTTGTTTAAAATGGAACTTTCGGTGGCTTAGGTGAACATTTCAATTGTTTATTAGCCACTGAAAGCAGAGCTTTCGGTAGCTAACTGGCCCAGATTTTGTCTATTTTAGCCACTGAAAGCACTGACAGGGCAGAGAGGTATTGTTTTTGCACAGATCCAAGATTTTCTTATCCAAATGCCTCAAGAACTGTTCCAAACAATAGATAATAATTAAGGTCATCATTATCAAGATTATGTTTTGATCTTGGAGATGCCTAGCAAGGTGGAAAGGTTAATTTGGCTACCTATTTTCTGGGCAAAAAAGGGTCTTGTTGCCAGCAGGTGGAAATTTCGATTTGTCCCATATCTTGTGAAGACCCATCAGCCTTGGAAGGCTTACTACACTTGTTGAATATTTTAGAAAGACATGAATATCACTTAAAATAAAGAGTTAACCTATTTTATAGGATCTCTGCCTATTTTCTTGTGTCAGTTAGTGATTTTCTATTTTTGGTAAATTCGATCTAATATTATAGGATCTGAATATCTGATGTAAGGGCTATAAATCAACAAACTTTTAATGAACCAAGGGTTCGACTTTGAGTTCTAAACTATACTGCTATTTTGATAAAGACACTTTCTTTAATATATTCATCTTGCAAGCTTCTTTCATTGTTATTGTTAGACTTTCTTTTCATCTCTACTCTATGCCTATGAGTTGAAATTATTTCTTTGTCTCTGTTTAATGTCCTATGGTAACTGTCATCTTACCTTTGATTATTAAGCAAGGATCATAAGCATTCACTGCTAGTTTGTTGACCCATCATATATATTGTTTTATGTATGTTCTGGTTAATTGATTAGTTTCTTATCCATTTGATTCACAACTTATCTAATAATAGCTCTTGAAGGCCTTGTACTGTTTGAATATACCTAGACTGTCTTGAGGATACAATCCAGTGAGTTAGATATTCATCTTGATCCAATCATTACCCATCATTGAGTGAACCATTGCAAGATTAGTTAAGTTAGCAGGCATCTCTGAGATACAACCTAAGAGAGTTTCCTAGAGTGATAACAAAATTGGCGTCGTTGCCGGGGAAGAGATTGAAGCTCAGCTTTCCTGGGAGACGACACATAGTTGATCCTTGATGATAGACAAGGATTAGACATTACATTGGTTGTAATCATCTATCTGGCGACTCCACGCATTCATCCTGGCTCCAAAGAAAATCAGTACCAGGGCGAATCCACAAGAATCACCTGTCACACTAGTGCCCAACCCAGAACTGATTCTCAGAAGAGGAAGATCATTTCAAGGTCAGACCTCAAAACCAGTTATTAAAATTAACCCTCTTTCTCATTCTAAGGAATCAAAAGCTGAAAAAACGGATTCTTCTTCCTCTAATATTATCAGTGAAAAATCAACTGTAACAGCTGCAGAAGGATCATTTGTTGAAAATATTTCTGTAGAGCAACAAATTGTTTCTTATCAAGAGGAAAATGTCATTGCAGAAGAAGTGACAGGCTCTAATTTGGTTGAAGAAGCATCTAAGTCTTTAGAAATAAATCACAATTTCTCATCCCTTGAGTCCTTTCACTCACAGCAGGAAGAAGACCATATAAATATTCACACTAACCTTCTTGTTGTAGAACATATTCTGCAGGAACTGTCTGCTAAAGGTGAAGAAAAATTGGTTGAACAACTTGCAAATTTCTATATAGCTTCATATCAAACTTCTTTCCGATAAGATATTTCACCCCCTTTTCAATTAAATCCCCCCAGTGTTGAATAATCTAAGAAAATCCTATCACCTCTCTCACCAATAGTCATTATGGTTGCACCTCCTCCATTGACCAAAATGCAACGAATTCTAGCTGCTAGATATGCACCTCTTATGTTGCAAATCAACCTGCAGCTATGCTCACTGGTGACTACTAGAAGTATATGCCAAAATTTACCAGAGAAGGAGATGTAACTGCAGAGGAACATATAGAAGCCTTCTATAGCTATGCTGAGAACCTAAAAATAGAAGATGTTGATGTTTGGACTAGAGTCTTTATTCAGAGCTTGGATGGTCATGCTAGGAAGTGGTTCAAGGAACTTCTTGCTGGTTCTGTAGCTAGAATAGAAGAATTGGATGATGTCTTTTTAAAACACTGGGGAGATAGGAGAGATTTCTTGTACTATATCACAGAATTTGGAAACCTTAAGAAAGAAAATGGTGAATCTGTGTCTGATTTTACCAAAAGATTCAACAGAATGTATAGTAAAATACCTGCAGAAATCAAACCTACAAAGACTTCTGCCCAAATCACTTATGCCAACTCATTTGATTCTGAATTTTGTTTGCTACTGAGAAAGAGAAGGTCTGCTACACTTTCCTTGATGCAAGATGTTGCCCTTGAACTTGAGTCAAATATCTCAGCTGCTCATAAGTTAAAGGGAAATGTTGATAGAAAAAGGCAGAAGGAAGAAGCCTCTTCCTCATCATTTCAAAATCCCAAGATAGACAAATTTGCTAAGATGCTAGAGTCATTAACCTCATAAATGTCCAAGTTAAAAATTGAAAATAAGAAACATGCCAAGGGAAAAGGATCCTATGAATACCCTCACAAAAATCCAAATCAAAATCCTAATACTTTCAGGAGGAATAACCAACAAGCACAGATTTTGAGAAGAGAGAGAAATCCCACAGAACATCAAAAGGTAAGAGCCCCTCTCCAAAATACTGTGATGGATGAAGATGAAGATGATTTTCAAGAAGAAGAAGAAGATAATATTCACTGTGTTGGAGATGATGCAGGGAAATGTTATTTGACACAGCATGATTATGAAGAGGCATTAATGACTGAACAGACAAATGAAATTTCTGCTGAGAATGATGTTTTTCAAAATGATGATGGGAACAAATACAATCTAAGATCTAAGTCTAATACTGCCAAGCAGAGTACACCAGCTCCTCCTCCCAAGAAAATAGTTGCCCCTGCCAAGAAACAAACTCAAAAAGATCAGGTTCTTGATGACCATCCAATTGCTTTGAAAACCCCTTCAAAGTAAAATGCACTAGCTCCTCCTCCCAAGAAGATTGCTGCCCCTGCCAAGCAACAAATTCAAAAAGAGAAGATTTCTCATGACTAGAAGATTTCTTTAAAAGCACCTTCAACTGAGGTAAAACTTTTTGATAAAACTTCTTATTCTTTCAATTTTGAAGCTGAAATACAGAAGATCAAAATCCCCATCCCTTTGGTTGAGTTCATGAAGAATGAATCATTTAAGAAAGATATCCTCAAGACTATTGATCCCAAATCCATATCTCCCTCTGTTGATATTCTTAATATATATGATGACAAGCCTGCCATTGTCTTAGCCCAAATGATAGAGGATAGAGATGAAAGTTGTCCACCTTTTTATATCTCTCTAAACATTCATGACAAAACATTGCATAACTGCTTACTAGACTCTGGAGCTTCTCACAATCTAATGCCAAAGGCAGTTATGGATGAGCTTGGATTAGACATTACTAAAACTTACCATAATCTTTTCTCATTTGACTCTAGAAAAGTTAAATGTCTCAGGATGATCAAAGATTTGGTAGTGACTTTAACTCAAGCACCTATGAAAACTATGCCCATGGATATAGTTGTAGCAGACATTCCACCCAAATTTGGATGTTTGTTATCAAGATCACGGATGAAGAGGTTAGGAGGAACTCTTCAAATGGACCTTTCATATGCTACTATCTCTGTTTTTGGAGGAGGAAACAAGAGTCTATACAGAGAGTTACAGCTTGCCTACATTATCAGTGACGAACAAAATCCAGCCAACCATCCTATTTACTCAGTTGACACGGGTATGGGAGCTTGCATATTACAGTTTGATGATTCACTGCCGGATTCATTGTTGCTTAACCAGCCTAGGGTTCAGCCCACAGAGGTAGGAGAAGATGATATATGGAGTATGTTTTTTGATGGGGCATGTACTAAAGAGACTATTGGAGCAGGGTTTGTATTGATTTCACCATCTAAAGAAACTACACATTTGTCTTTCAAACTTGATTTCCAAGTCACAAATAACATTGCGAAATACAAGGCTTTTCTCGTAGGTTTGAATGCTGCAAAAGAAATGAATATCAAGAGGCTGCAATTTTATGGAGATGTTGATTTAATCATTCAACGTGTAAATAAGTCTTCCCAAGCCAATCATGTGAGGTTGAAAGATTATAGAGATGAGGTGCTAAATGTGATTGTTGTGTTCACTGAATTCAAGATCTCATATATTCCTAGGGCCATGAATCAATTGGCTGAATCATTGGCTATTTCAACTAGTACTTTCATACCTCCTTTGCCCCCAAAGTTGAATTATGAAATTCAGGTAAAGTATAGGCCTTCTTTACCTGATAATGTTAAATTCTGGAAAGTATTAGAATATGATGCAGAGCTAAGTAGATTTCTAGGAGTGATGGATGAGTTTTCAGATTTACAAATTGATCAAGACAATGAGCATGATGAAGAAACTCAAAGGCCTAAATTCAGAAATAAAATTGGAGCCCATGAAATTGTGTATCTCTCTACCAACCGTATCCCCAAAGGTTTGGTCCCTTTAGAGAGACTTTTTTATCATAATGACGTTGCCATTAAACTAGAAAAGAAAGAGGAAGATTCGAATGTGTTTCAGTTCAATGTAGCAAATGAAAAAAGCCCTAAGTATGTTAATCTAGCTTCTCATTTGACTGATAAACATAAATGTGAATATCGTGAGTTGTTAAAGGAAATTTTTGATATATTTGCATGGCAGTATAGTGATTTGAAGACTTACAATACAAATATTATTCAACATAAAATTCCTTTGAACAAAGACACAAAACCTTTCATACAGAAACTCAGATCATTCAGTCCAATGTTGTTGCCTATTATGGAGAAGGAAATCAAAAAAATGTTGGATGCCAAGATCATCATCCCTCTTAGATACTCTAAATGGATTGCCAACCTTGTTTATGTTAGAAAGAAAAATGGTGAGATTAGACTCTGTGTAGACTTCAAGAATCTAAACAAATGCTCTAAAAAAGATAATTATCGGTTGCCTAAGATGGAACATATTCTGCAAAAAGTTTCTGGAGCTAGTGTCATGTCATTCATTGATGGTTGCTCAGGGTCTAACCAAATTGAAGTCCATCGAGATGATAGGTAAAAAACAACATTTACTACACCATGGGGTACATTTATGTACGAAAAAATGCCATTTGGACTGATGAATACAAGAGAAACATTCCAGAGGGAAATGGATATTGCATTTGTGGGGGAAAAAGACAGATTTGTCTTGATTTATCTTGATGATATCACATTTTTTTCATACAACCATGAAGATCACTTGCTGCATCTAAGAAAGACTTTCTTGAAATGTAGAAAATATAGTATTTCTTTAAAATATGAAGAAGGCAAATTGCTTGGGCATATTGTTTCTACAGATCGAGTGAAGATCAATCCAGCAAGAGTAGAGGCAATTCAGAAATTGTCTCTCCCAAGATCCAAGAAAGATATCCAATCTTTCCTTGGAACCATAAATTTCATCAGGAGGTTTATTGCAAATTTTGTTGAGCTTACCAAATATATCACATGCATGTTGAGAAAAGATTCTGAAGTAAAGTGGACAGAAGAAGCCAAACATTCTTTTGAATCTATCAAAAAAGATATTATGACAGACCCTGTCTTAATTAGCCCAAATTTTGATAAAGATTTTTATATTTTCTCATTTGCCTCTAATGATATAATTGCAGCAGTGTTGTTACAGAAGAATGAAGATGGGCACGAGCAACCAATAGCATTTTACAACAAAGTTTTGAGGGATGCAGAAATTAAGTATGACCCAATTGAAAAACAGGCCTATGCACTAATCAAATCACTCAAAGCATTCAGGATCTATATACTACAGGCCAAGGTAATAGCATTTGTACCCTCAAGTTCTATGAAAGATGTCCTTGTTCAACCTAACATTGATGGTAAGAGGAGCAAGTGGATAGCTAAAATGATTGAATTTGATATAGAGATCAAGACAATAAAACTTATCAGAGGCCAAGGGCTTGTCAAACTTCTTGCATAAGACAATTGTAGAATGTTAGAGATCAATTTTGTTGGGGTAAATGCAGAAAGTGATCAACATCAAATTTCAGCAGAGAAACTCAACTATGATTTGCAGGTATCCTCTCACTTGGAAAATTGTGAATGGTACAGTCATGTAATTTATTTTTTGCAGAATTTGACAGCTCCACCAGACATGAACAAGACACAAGTGAGAGCTTTGAAGCTTAAGGCCATCAAATTATGCATAAGTGACAAGATGTTGTTCTGGAAAGATCCATCAGGGGTACTCTTGAGATGCATTAACAAGGTAGAATCAGTTCAAACAATGACATAATTTCATAGCAGTGAATGTGGAGGACACCATTACTGGAAAACCACTGCTCATAAAATTTTGAGAGCTGGCTATTATTGGCCTTGTTTATTTTCTGATGTATGTTTGTTTGTCAAATCATGTGATAAATGCCAGAGGTTTTCAGGTAAGCAGTAGTTGAAATCTCTGCCCCTTAAACCTGTTATGGTTACAGGTCCCTTCCAACAATGGGGGTTAGATTTCATTGGAGAAATACATCCACCTTCTAGCAATCAACACAGATGGATTCTTGTTGCTACTGATTACTTCACGAAATGGATTGAAGTCATTTTCACCAGGAACGCCAATCATACAGTAATCATTAACTTTCTATCTTATCATATTTTTGCTAGGTTTGGTTGTCCCAAAATACTTGTTACAGACATTGCAACAACATTCAATGATAAAGCCTTGGTAAAGTTGTGTGAGGACATGGGAATCCAGCTAGTTCATTCTACATCCTATTATCCACAAGGCAATGGCCTTGCCGAGTCTTCAAATAAGAGTCTGATAAGAATTGTTAAAAAATTACTAGAGCATAATCAAAGGAGTTGGGACTCTAAATTAAAGTTTGCTTTATGGGCTGATAGAGTAACAAATAAGAAATCTATTGATACATCTCCATTCAAGTTGGTTTATGGCACAGAAGTTGTTTTTCCAATCCAACTCGCGTTACCAGTAGCCATATTTCTTCAGGAGGCGAATTCCAAGCCAAATGATCTTACCAAGAGGATTTTTCATTTGGTTGAATTACAGCAAGCTAGAGAACAGTTGGTTGAAAAGACTGAATTGCATCAAAGGAAGATGAAGGAAACTTTTAATAGAAAGGTGAAGGCAGATATTTTTAAAGCAGGGGATCTAGTTTTGAAATGGGATGCAGCAAGGCAGGAAAAGGGTAAACATGGAAAGTTTGATGCTCTCTGGACAGGTCCATTTATTATATCATCAGTGTAGCAGAACAACACTTTTTTTCTTCGAAATCTGGAAGGTGATGAAGTCACAGGTGGCCCATTCAATGGGTGTTTTCTCAAACTTTATTTTAATTGAGGCTTTCTCAAGCCTTACTCTATGGTAAATTTTTAGTTTCAGTTTTTCTTTTTCAGTCTGTGTGTCAAAATAACTCCATGCCCAATGGACTACTGAGTCAATTCAGTTTTGTGTCTTAGGTGATAGGAAAGGATACAGAGTCAATAAGTTTCTTGAAACCTCACAGGGAGGCTTTCAACCCCAGAAGGAGCCAAATGTTATCTCCTTAAATAACACAGTCAGTTTTGTTAATTTAGGTGATAGGAAGTCATTGAAAATGAAGTTCTAAATTTTTCAAGGTTCATTTTTGAGAACCTTATGTTTGTAATAAAGTTTTGAAAAAGTCAAATTTGATTTTTATTTTTAAAATTTCAAAGCACAAGTTTCAGTGGCTAAGTGCCTCTCCAAAATCTCTTCTAAGCCACTGAAAGCCCTAGCTTTTGACAACATAAAATCGAAATTCGAGGCTATTTATCCATCGAAAGAGCAGGAGCTTGGAAACAGTCAGCACGTCTTTTAACGTGCCGGAACCATCGGATTGATGTGTTATGATTGCAATTAACCATCGAAAAGACAGAAGGAAAGTCGTTTGAAGACTTGGATCTCATCCCAGTGTGATACATCGAATCTTTTTCAACTTTTGTTTCATTAAAGCACGTGGTTGTGTACATTCCCATCATTCAAGTTTGCCAATCAATATGACTTCAAATCTTTCACGTTCCTTGTAATCAGGGTCTTTTTCTTAGTGCATATCTCACATTTTTCATTTCTGTTGTAGCTAAGTCAAAGCTCCCTAATTTTGCTCTGTGCGTTCTCCCTCCAAGCCTGAATTTTCAATTGCAGGTGTACAAGAGCATTCCAGCAAATGAAGAAATGAGGACCATCTTTGAGGAAGGAACTTGATGATATTTTTTACTTGGAATCACACCCAGATGTGTGTCAACTCTTCAAGGACGCAGGTTGCTACAAATTTTGGGAAAAATTACAGAGCTCTCACCAGCAGGTGGCAGAAGATTTTTCTCTGACTTTTGATGGAAGAAAAGTAGTCATTGGCCAAGATGAATTCCAAGTGCATGAATCCCTCATAGTTGAAGTGACAGAGCTTCCAAGGACTGGAGAAAACTGGTTCAAAACCATTGTCACAAAGGATGTTGAATTTAGGTCATACCTGAAACCAGAACACAAATGTTTGGTATGGAAGAAAGACATTCCTATGTCTTTTCTTGAAGAGAAATGGCAACATTTATTGAAGGCCATCCTTGTTTATATAACTTGTGAATGTAGATACAATAGGGTGATGATCTATCATTTTAAACTCATGAACCATTTCACTGGTAGGAGCCCACTCAATCTGCCTTATTACCTCCACAGAAGCTTAACTAAGATGGCTCATCAGGTCAAAGCTAAGCCAAGCAAGGTTGCAGGAAGATTATCCCATCATGGTTTGATTAAACTCTTGGTTTGTGAGTTGTTGCAAAGAAGGAGCAAGGAATGGAATTACTTCTTATTCTAGAATGATTTTCAGACTGATGTACAACCAGAGGATAAGAAGATTCCTTCTTCAAAAAATTCTTCTACTCCCAGAATTGGAAAGAGGAAGAGGAGAGCCATCTCTCTAGTTCTAGTTGATCAGCTCTCTCCATCTTCTAAGCCTAAAAAAACTAAGAAGAAATTGAATTTTAGCAAAGAGGCAGAGAAGGCAGAAGAGCCTCCAGTGGACAAGAAGATCCTAGATCTCCCTTATACAGATTCTGAGGATGAAGAGCACCACGTTGAAGCAGAGCAAGGAGCAATCCTAGCAGAAGATCCAGTTACAACAGGGTATGATGATCCAGTTACAGCAGGGTATGAAGATCCAGTTACAATAGTGAATGAAGATACAGTTACAACAAGGTATGTAGATCCATTCACAACAAGGTATGAAGATCTTCCATCACCTACACCCAGGGAGAAACATGAAATGAAAATTGCAGAGGCCTCATCTAGCATCAAAAGAAAGCAGAGCAAATCAAAGAAGATCAAGAAACTTAAAGAGAAAATAAAACAATAGGAAGTGCTAGAAAGGGTGATTAAATCCAGGTATGAAATTCTATCAAAGAATTTTGCAGAAACCAGTGCATCCCTAGAAATATTGGCACATGAAAGTGTAAAGGAAAAGAAAAAGAAGAAGAAGATTGTAAAAGACTACAACAGTCTCTGGAGAGTATCTATGCATTTGAAGAAAAAGGTCAGGTCATTAAGGTTGCAAGCTATGTCTTCAAGACCTCAGCCTCAACCACTTGTTAATATTGAAACCCTAGCAAATGCATCCATCCACTTGAGTGATCCAGAGGCAACCAAAAATACTACAGCCATTCCCGAACTTGATCAAGATGCAAAGTTTTCAAAAGATCAGCCCTAAGGTTTTCCAAAGCTAAGACAAAAGGTATTTTGCATTTTTGTTTAAAACAGAACTTTTGGTGGCTTAGCCGAACATTTCAACTGTTCATTAGCCACCAAAAGCAGATCTTTCGGTAGCTAACTGGCCCATATTTTGTCTATTTTAGCCACCGAAAGCACTAACAGGGCAGAGAGGTATTGTTTTTGCACAGATCCAAGCTTTTCTTATCCAAATGCCTCAGGAATTGTTCCAAACGATAGATAATAATTAAGGTCATCATTATCAAGATTTTGTTTTGATCTTGGAGATGTCTAGCAAGGTGGAAAGGATAATTTGGTTACCTATTTTCTGGGCAAAAAATGGTCTTATTGCCAGCAGGTGGAAATTCTGATTTGTCCCATATCTTGTGAAGACCCATCAACCTTGGAAGGCTTATTACTCCTGTTGAAGATTTTAGAAAGACATGACGATCACTTAAAATAAGGAGTTAACCTATTTTATAGGATCTATGCCTATTTTCTTGTGTCAGTTAGTGATTTTCTATTTTTGGTAAATTCGATCTAGTATTCTAGGATCTGAATATCTAATGTAAAGGCTATAAATCCACAAACTTTTGATGAACCAAGGGTTCGACTTTGAGTTCTAAACTATACTGCTATTGTGATAAAGACACTTTCTTTAATATATTCAGCCTGCAAGCTTCTTTCATTGTTATTGTCAGACTTTCTTTTCATCTCTGCTCTATGCCTATGAGTTGAAATTATTTCTTTGTCTCTGTTTAATGTCCTATGGTAACTATCATCTTACCTTTGATTATTAAGAAAGGATCATTAGCATTCACTGCTAGTTTGTTGACCCATCATATATATTGTTTTATGTATGTTCTGGTTAATTGATTAGTTTCTTATCCATTTGATTCACAGCCTATCTGATAATAGCTCTTGAAGGCCTTGTACTGTTTGAATATACCTAGACTGTCTTGAGGATACAATCCAGTGAGTTAGATATTCATCTTGATCCAATCATTACCCATCATTGAGTTACCATTGCAAGATTAGTTAAGTTACCAAGCATCTCTAAGACACAACCTAAGAGAGTTTCTTGGAGTGATAACACAACCAACCAATTAGATCTCGTGTTTGGAAAGATGGGTCTCAACCCTCAAATGCAATTAATCATCTTGGTTTTACGTCTAACATTAATCTTAATATTGTAAAAACATAATAAAATTATAAAGTACAAGGAAGAAATGAATAATTTCTACCTAAAGGAAAAAAAGAATGCCCCTAAGTCAAATTGAGCCTTGAGATCACTATCTCTCACATCTCTCACAATGAGAGTGCATTTGAGTCTGAATGATAAAAATATAGGAATGGGTTATTGGGTAGTGGTATTGGTTGTTTATTCCCAATATGTATTAACAAGTACCTACTTAATGGTTGTGTTTATTAAGAAGCAAAGAAAATGGAAGTAATCTAAAAATCCTAAGAAAGTAACCCATTCCCTACTCCATCTCATGCCAAAGAAAATAAAAAGGATAGCATGCATCCCATATAAAAGGCATAAGCCACAACAAAGAATATGAAAACTTATATTATGAATAGAAATAAGAGACTTACAAGTTACAACACCTCAATATAGTTGAATATTGTGGGCTCCAAATCTACCTCAAGGGAGGGTCCTTTGCCTCCTTGTATGCTCCACTCCAAGTTTCAGGTGGTAGAATTAATATTCCTTAATGGTATAAATACCTAAGCTAAGGTTGCTTTGTTATTTCTGGAGGAATTTTGGTAGCATAACCTTGCAATTTATGGATGTCTGGATGGGTGATGTTGGCCCTCGACCAAGTTTTGGAGAACCTTGGTCGTGTTTGACCATTTTTGGGACTTCGACAGGTTGGTCGAAGACAAAGCACCAAGCGAAGCGGAGATCGCGGGATCTCACCCCCTTTTGTGAGTTTTTTTGGTTTAGGGTTTATGTAACGAGTATGGGATGTCGGCCCATGGGTTTACCCATGTTTATGCCCCATTTGTAATATATAAATAGATATCTAGGTGATGTAAGAAAGTGGTAGAGAGACCTAGTAGAATCGGCTTAGTGCAGAGCTAGAGGCTTTGTGCATACTATGTGTTAAGACTTGCAGAGCTAAGTGAAAGTGATTATAGGAAGCTCGTGTGCAGACTATGTAAGAAGGCTTCGTGTTGTGACCTAACTCGAGGAAGGAGGATCTGGCAAGGTGCACGCAGAAATCCTATCCTATGTGGAGTTGGCTTTGTGGCTATGTGCATTGAAAGAAGATAATAAAGAAGATGAAGAGTTGGTGGACGTAGCCCCACGCTGGGGGTGAACCACGTATATCCTGTGTTGTGATTTCTTTGTGTCATTAATGTGATTTATTCTTAGTGTTGAATATTTATGTATGTTAGATGCATCTGATATAGTAGCTTAGTGCTTAATAACTTGGATGAATGCTAGATCTGTTGATGCTATGTGCTAAATGGTCAGATATGCTTAGATCTTGTTGAATACTATGTTGTTATGTAATTAGGGTTTTTGATCTGAAAATAGAAGGCTGACTTGTTATTCTATGCAAGCACCCCTACTTCATTAAAATAAAATTTACAGGACCTTGCTTCATGTGTTAAAAATATGCAATATAAACTTATGTGTTAAGTTCATGCTTCTTCCTTTAAATGTTTATGTCTAAGGAAATGTTCTTGTAAATGGTTAAATATGTACTTTAAACAAATACACAGCAACACAACTTGCAGCAAACAAACCATCAAACGCACAACAAGAACAACATGATAAAGGAGTTCACCCCCCTCCGGGCTACATCTCCTTGAGCCTCCATAATGGACTTGGCTCTCTGGGATTAATTAGTCAAAAGTTCTTTTACAATCTGCTTCTCAACTCCAATGGAAAAACAGACTGCACCATTGAGATCAGAACACATAAAAACCCCAAAAATGACTAATAAAACTCTGAAAACGGATCATGGCTCATCCGGGCATGACCTCTTCTACATGTGGCCATAAGCTTCCCTGAGCTTCTCTTTGGAAAAAACACCTGTAAAAGTCCTCAACAGCCTCTGAAACCTGTCCCAATGTGTTCATAGAATATCAATTAGCCAAAAATGATTATTCAATCACAGAAAACAAACATAGGCTCACCAAACCATGTCCTCGATCAATGAGGGCTTCAAGCTCCCTAGAGCTTGCTGAAACTTCAATGGTGAAAAACTTGCAGAAGAAGTCTTCAAATGGCCTTGAAAACAGCACCAATGGATCCAGCACGTCCCAAAACCCCTATCTGGTCTTTTACGGCACCTCAAACGGCCAAACAATGAAGAAGTTAGGCCTCCTCCATTTTCCTCCTTCAAGCTTTCTAAAACTGGTTCGCCAAAACGCACCTCTGTGTGCATGAACCAAGAACACGCTCCAAAATGCGTGTTAAAACCTAGCCCCGCGCTTAACCAAAAACCAGTCCAAACTGTAGGACGGTTAGGRCRCCTCCAGCCCCCAACCGCCTCGGCACCTGGGCGTATGGCCATATGACCTCGCGCGTTGGCAAATGGTGGTTATTTAGTTACACAACTGTGTAACTCCCCCCGCGCTCCATCTCGGGGTCATATGCAATGTAAAAGAACCATGGGMCAAACCCCACGCAAATGTTACAATTGCGCGCGCACAAACCGTGGGTTATAGTGCTAAAAACCCCGCGCAAATGTATTAACACATGGGTTATATATAAAATATATTACAATGAAATATATTGCAATGAAATATATTGCAATGCAATGCAATGTAATACAACGCGTGCGTGCCAATGGTCGGGCCATATTATATGTGGGTCATATGTTAAACAATGTGTCCACGGGTCGGGGCTTAGCCCCGACCCGCCCCCCTTTCCAACTATTACAACATTTTAATTCAAATACATATGCATTGGAATATGAAACAAGGAACACGGGTCGGCATCATGGTTAGCGGAAATTGTAAAGTCATATGCTATGGGGAGGTCCGGGGGTCAAACCTTGTGGCCTCCATTAATTTTACATAGACGTTATAAGCCAACCAACGAGGGACACGTGGCGCTCAAGCATTGGGCCACGTGTCCTCATATCATTCGCTGCCAACGAGACACGTGGCGCCCAAGCATTGGGCCACGTGTCCTCATATCATTCGCTGCCAACGAGACACGTGTCAATACCTGATTTTCCAACAACCATATAACCAACACTTGCCACGTCAACAAACTACCATGTCATCATGATGGTACGGCCTTGCCATGTGGTCATACGGACTGTACAGACAGGTACAGTCAGCATCCAAAATTTTGCATGTTTGGCTTGGTGGACAGATCGCAATAACTCCTTCATACAGACTCTATTTGCGAAAATAAATATACTGCTGGAATCAGGAAAACGAGACGGACGCAATGACACTGTTTTCGTCGCATTCCGAGCACTTTGAAAATTGAGCAAAGTTTTGCCCCTTGGTCCAGATTTTGATCACACCTTCCCACTGAAAGGCTTTTGGACCCACAAAAGCTTATGATCATCTGCTTTCAAGTTATATCAAAATCTTTTCGACAATCACCTGAATACTTTGACATGCCGTTCACTGCAACTGGCTATGTCCTTCAACCACTACTCTCTAGCTGCTGTTGACCCACTGCTCTCTCTATGCTTGGAAGACTGCCAACCTTCCCACTGAGAATCAAGTTCCTCTTTCGAACTCTTTGGCGTCAACAAAATCAGCTCTCCAATGGCTGCAAAAACCATCCTGTGACATCTTGTCACAAGCCAAGAAAACCATCAATCTTGAAAACAAATCATACAAGATTGAAAATGATGCCAACAAAATCTTTTGTTCTTCAAACAAACTGTCGCATCTTGTACTTTATCAAAGCACATGGCGTTTTCAAAATCAACTTTCAAGTCAATAAACACCATCGACTAATCACAAGTCGAACAACACGATCGACACAACATAGTCATCAGAAAATCATCAACACCAGTCGAGACTCATTGAAACACCAACCTTCCAAACTGACAAGTTGACAAACGTGATACATAATCATGTAACAATCATGAATCACTCATGATGAACCATCACCAGGTTCACTGCTTACACATACATAAAAACAAATGCATGTTCATGACTCTTCAACTCTCCTTCCAGTACAAACATAAGTACAACCCCAAAACATATGGGTACTTAAGAGTTGAATACAAAAATATA
>JASDQU011442993.1:25256-39878 GCA_032191745.1 Picea mariana | reverse complement strand
TTATCAATTAAAAAAAAAAATCCATTTTTAAAGTCAATCCAAAATAATAATTGTTACATTTTTTCTCTTCTTTTCAATATGAGCACTCCACCACATATTCCAAAAACTCATCTTAACAGGGGTAGGTCCCCCAAAATCACCCTAGAGATCCTTTACAATTATATGGAATCGGTAGAAAAAAGGAGAGAAGAGAGAGATGTCAAAATCCAAATAGAGTTGGAATCATTAGAAAAAAGGAGTGAAGAAAGAGACGTAAAACTCCAAATAGAGCTAGAGGCAATGATTGTTAAAAAAAATTAGACTCTTCAATGATACCATTCAAACTCAAATAGAGGATAGATTCTTAGCGTTCAAGAGTGAATTGTAGACAATGAAGGATACGATTCAATAAATGGAAAAACATAAACAATCAACCCAAGAAGGAGAGGTTGAAGAAAATCACAACTTGAGAGATAGGATTAAAGAGCTAGAAAAAAAACTAACCAACGATTTGACTCTCAGTAATATGGAAAACAAATTGGATATCAAATCCATCAAAGAGGAAATGAATAATCTAATCGAACTGGACCATGAGCGTAACAAAGATCCTTGAAACTCATAATTTTTGGTATAAATGAAAAAGAAGAGGAGGATACGCTAGAAATAGTAAAAGAAGAATTAAATAATAAATCACAAATTAAGGAAGGAAGTTCAAAAGGTAAAAGAAGCCAGGAAAGAAGTGAAATGGCCAATAATTAGAAATCTAAAAGCTATTGTTAGGGATAGAGACCAGAAGGATAATTATAAATAGGAATTTGGGACACTTGGGATCATTTTTTGGAAGTCGTGGATTTCAATGGCGCAAAGGTCCTATGATAAGTTGGATCCCGAGTGATATCGATATTATTTGTCTAGTTGAAACTTGGGAGCATGAGGAATCTAAGGTCCCTAACATAGAAGGATTTTTCTTGTGGTCGGCATGGAACAAAAAATCCCACCATAGAGGGATAGGAGGCATATCTTGTTATATTAGAAAGAGAATATCTCCTCACATTCAACTTCATAAGATTGACCCTTTCAATTAATAGATTTGGATAGAAATTTCTTAGAGCGTTTTCTTCACACCAGTTCTATTTGAAGACTATGTTTGTTCTCTAGACTGACCTTTGTGGCTACCACTGCCCTTAGCAGCCTCCTTCCTTGGCGGGACTTACTACCACCACTCACTGTCGCTGATCAAGATGTATATAGCAATTTTCTATTTTGCACCTATTAATTCTACTTTTTATAAGAAAAACAATCTAGATAAAAATTGTCCCTATAATAATTTAGAACAAGATATTTGTAGTTTGAAAAATGAAGGTAATATCCTCCTGCTGGGAGACTTTGATGTTAGGACTGCAACTAAACAAGCTACTCTTTAAAGTACTGAATCCAACCATAATATTTTATGGCTAGTTGAGGACATTTGTTTATCTAATAGCTACAAAAGAAGCTTCGAAGACCTAATTGAGAATTTGTTTGGTACTGAGTTGGTCAAGCTATATAGCTCTCAAGACCTAATAATTTGCAATGGAGTAATGAAGTAGCCAAAATCCAACCAGATGACTTGTATTCATGGGCTAGGTAGTAGTGTCGTAGATTATGTGATATATGATATCCCCATTTCCAACCAAATAGAAACATTTGACCTTTTAAATGACCATGAGCTCGACTCTGATCATAAACCTTTAACCCTAACTCTAAATTTTTTCATGCATAGAAGCGCCATTGAAGAGAATTCTCATAATCAAAGGAATTTACGCTTTGACAAAAGTAAAGTTGACATTTTCTTAAAGGATTTAAATAGTAAATTAAATCTCCTAACTTATAAGGACAATAATGAAGAACTCTATCATAATTTTACAACTACCCTTTCCACTTCTATTAACAAGATCTCTTTCGAGGTGTCTTGTTAAAAGAATAATAGAACAACCAACCCTTGGTATGATAAAGAACGTAAAATTGCTAGGAAATTCATTAGGGATGCTTCTAATGAGTCCTTAAAACTTGATAAGATCAATACGTACAAAGCCCTAATTAAAAGGGGAAAATAATACTATATTAATAAAAGGCAAGAGCAACTTTCACAACTATATAAGTTGGATCCTAAAAAGTTCTGGAACCAAATTTTAAATTTCAATACTAAAAAAAATAGTAGGATTCCCTTAAGGGACTGTAATTTCTACCTTAAAAGTCTTTACGAGTTCCTTAATGCCATGGACACCATTCCTATTGTCCCTACAAAGGAAGAAGTTTTTTCTTTAGATGACATAGAGTTCGAGGTTAAGTAGCTTGCAAATGGGAAAGTTAAGGACATTGAAGGCTATCAAGCTGAAATTTTTAAAATCGGAGGGCCTATCCTTATCCCTCACATACACAAGTTCTTCAATTTATCAGTCAAGCAAGGCTTCCCTAAACCCTCGACGCAAAGTCTCATTGTTCCTATTTTTAAACATGGGGATAGAAACATTCTCTCTAATTATAGGAACATTATGATTAGCTCAATTTTAACCAAGATTTATGGAATTATTTTGGAAAAGAAGATTATCCTTTGGATAGAAATTCACGGTAAAAGAGCTAAAGGCCAGGCCGGGTTTAGGAGATATCATTAAACTGTGGGCCATCTTGTTACCTTTAGGATTGTTGTAGAGGAGTTCTGCAATACTAAAACTAATCTTTTCTGTAGTTTTATTGACTTTAGAAAAGATTTTGGCATGGTTCCTAGGAAAAACCTTTGGAATAGGTTGGAAGAGATAAAAGTGCCTCTTGAGTTGAGGGTTTTTGCAATAAGGATGTATGAGAACATTATTGCTAAGTTTAAAAACAATGAGGGCTAGTCAAAAGATATTAACTACAATATTGGAGTCAAACAAGGTTGTTCCTTGTCCCATACCCTTTTTGGCATATACATTGACAAGTTAGAAGATTGCTTGTAAAAAACAGGTTGTGTCGAACCTACTCTCACTGGTATAGTCATCAATCTTCTTGTTTATGCTGATGATATCGTTCTTATGGAAAGGAGTCCCCATGATCTTGAAAACCAACTAAGAATCCTCAAGGATTTTTTATCCAATATGGGTATGATTGTTAATATTGATAAGACTAAGGTCAAGATTATTAAAGCCAATAAGATCACTTATGATACCTTCATATATGACAACAACAGCTTGGAGGAAGTGACTTCATACAAATATCTTGGAATTGATATTCACCACAAGCTCAATTGGAATTATAGCATTGAGAAAAAGATTATTGGGGGATGGAAAGCTTATTATGGGCTTGAAAACAATTGTAAATCAGTTGATCTTTGGAGTTGGGATAAGAAGAAAATCCTCTTTGAGACTCTTGTTACACCTGATATTCTTTATGGATGTGAAATCTGGGGCTGCAGTATCTCTCGTGAATCCTGGAGAAAGATAAATCAAATACAAATAAATTTTATAACCTATAATCTCAAAATTAAAGGAAATACGCCCTATCTCATCCTCCTTTGAGAAACAATCATCTCCCCCATTGAGATCATGGATATGACTAGATACCTAATGTATAAGAACAAATTAAACAATATGGAAGACAAGAGGCTTCCTAAAATTGCTTCAAAATCGAGTCATAACCACCATCGACTCAAGCGAGGATGGCATAAATATGTTCGGTCTTGGCTAAACTATTAGGGAATCATGGAAGACACCATTTTGCAAAAAAAAATACTATTAAAAAAATTGTCAAATCAAAATTTAAGGAGAAAATGTGGTGTGATAAAGAGTTAGAGGAAAAAAGTAAAATTAAGGTATTAGAAATATGTAATCAACCCTAATCTAGAAGATCAAAATTAGCTATCTTTTTTTCAAAGAGTAAAGAAAAAAATAAGCATTGTTAAGATAAGAACAAATTCTCACAAGCTCCATAGTGAAACTGGGCGTTGGTCAATTCATAAAACGCCATGGGATGAAAGAGTGTGTCACCTTGGTGACATTGAGAAGGTTGAAAATGAAAATCACTTTCTCTTAGATTGTCCATCCTATACCCATATTAGATCTCATTTTCAAAATATTTGTCAGACTACCAACCTTCCTAACCTCTTAACTCAAGAAAAATATTGTGATCTTGGAAAGCTTCTCTTAATGCTTTTCAAGCACAAAAACAAAATTCTAAAGAATCGCAAGTAATCACTTACCCTCTTAAGGTCTGATAGATCAATTCGGTCTTAGTGGATGTTAATCATCATCATTATTCTTGGTCATGGTCAACAATAGTTAACCATAATTAAGGTAAGGGTAAACCATAGGCATAGTTAAGGTCAAACATGGTGAATTTCATTGATAGTCATGGTCAACCATGGTCATGACCAACAATGGTTATCTATGGACAACAATTCTTAAACATGGTTAACCATTGTCAACCATGGTCAACCATAGTCAACTATGATCATGGTCAACCAAGGTCAACCATAGCAATGTATTAATGTAAAACATTAATGTATTAATACTTTAGCAATGTATTAATTAACAATGCATAAATATAGTAATTATTATGTATTTAAACATTATAATAATGATTTAATACATTATTATAATGTATTAATGTGCTTGATGTTTTTTTTTTGTCAGTTTGTCCGTGACATGTGGGACTAACCTGTGGCTAAGAAACCATGACTCAGGCGCATCTAAGCCGTCAAAATCACTCGAGGATCGCACATGACCTGAGCCACACCAACCCTTAACATGGCTGGATTTTTTGTCCCCACAGGTTTTGAACCGATGACTTTAACATCACGGAGCGCTTTAACAGCACACTCCGTCACCGACTATCCTACACCTCGGGGACAATGTGCTTGATGTATTAATATATTATTAATGTATCATTACTTTATTAATTCACCATTATCTTATTAATGTATTAATACATTAATGTAATAATGTATTACTTTAATGTATTTATGTAAAAATGTATTTTTACTTTATTAATGTATTATTTTTACTTTATTATTCTTGGTCATAGTCAATAATAGTTAACCATAATTAAGGTAACTGTGAACCATAGGTATAGTTAAGGTCAAACATGGTGAATTTCATTGATAGTTGTGGTCAACCATATTCATGGCGAGCAATGGTTATCTATGGACAACAATTCTCAAACATGGTTAACTATTGTCAACCACCACACTCAACAACGATGGTCATGGTCAACCAAAGTCAACCATAACAATGTATTAATGTAAAACATTAATATATTAATACTTTAGCAATATATTAATTAATAATGTATAAATATATTAATTATTAAGTATTTAAACATTATGATCATGAGTTAATACATTATTATAATGTATTAATTTGTCTATATATTAATAATATTAATTCACCATTAGTTTTAATGTATTAATACTTTAATGTATTTATGTAAAAATATATTACTAATGTATTTTTACTTTATTAATTTATATTATTAAATAATGTATTTTTTAATACTTTAATATTTTTTAATGTATAAATATTTTATTAATGTTTAATTAATGTATTTTATTAGTAATATTAAATAATTAATACATTACAATATATATTAATGTATTAATACTTAAATTTAGACATTGTATAAATATATTAATCAATTAATTAATATATTAATATTGTTGTACATTATTATTTTAAAGCATAAATTAATACATTAATTTATTAATGGCCTTATAAAAGTGTGGTTGATAATTAATTTATAATAGTCTTATAAAAGTGTGGTTGATATAAGCAAGTTTTCATTTTCCACTTTTTCAAACTAAAAACATCCATAAATATATATCAACCACTTTTATAAAGTAGTTGTTGCTAATTTTAATAAATATTGAAAATTGTCCAATAAATAATAAATAATTGTGACACAAGAAGTGTTAAACATTACCCTATACCGCATGGATTGTTCAACCTACCTAGGGAGAACCAAGTTGCTTCTTAACTTGCAACAAAGCTACAATTTTGCATAGAAGAAGCCATGAAATCCGAGATATGGTGCATAAGATCACAAGATTGCAAAGCAAAGTGGAATAGAAATCATATTTTTAAGGGATTGCTACCAAGTCGTCTCAAGGGATTCAGAGATCTCCAAGGAAATTCCACCAAATCACATCACTCTTTGCTACTTTCATAAAAATAAAAAATAAAATGTGTCCTATCCTATTATTTAAGTAACATCCAAACTTGGTTGATATATATTCATTGTTGAGACAACTATCTTGCACTAAGGAAGGTTCAAACCTTTAAATATATACCAAATCGGCTCATGTTAAAAATAACGCTACTAGATTCGTTGAAGATATATCAAATCACAAAGTGACACAGATAAAAAGGAATGATACTAGATCGTGGGTTTATTTTAATGGTAAAGTGTAATTTGTTCATCTATTTTTAAGGTCACGACTAAGCTAGACACCAAATTGGTGTATGAGACTCTCTCCATCTAGTTATTTGACTTGTATACATACCCTACAACTCTCGATAATATCCTATCTACAAAGATATACATACCCTTACCCTCTCAATAATATGATTGTAGAGAAATATCCTTACCAAAAATAGATTAAAATGAATTAAAAAAATAAAATAAAATATATTTAAGGATTGTTGTGTGTTACATGAAAAATGACTCCAAATTTCAACGAGATCGCTGAAACAATATCGTCAATCAAAAAAAATTGAAGAGGACAAGGACGGTCACCCCGTGGAAGAAATTACACCAGATTACCCCATCATCTTTACCAAAAGAACAACTTTCCTCCTTTTTCTTTTTATTTTCGTTAGTTTCATTGTTTAGTTTTAATTTTTAGATCAGCGTTATTTTATTACTTTCATTTTTTGTTTGTAGTTTGTAGATATATTCTCATTTTAGTCTTTACTTTTGTTTTATTTTAATTTTAGATTTAAACTTTTATTTTTAGTTTTTAGATTTTAATTTGGTTTCATTTAGCTTATTTTATCTTTATGTTAGTTTAATTTTTAATTTAGTTTTAGTTTTACTTTAAATTTTAGTCACTTTAGTTTATTTGTTTAGTTTAGTTTAATTTTTTACTTTAAAAGTTTTATTTTAGATTTTAGTTTTATTTTATTAATTTAGTTTTAATTATTATGATAAAATTTTGATTATTTTTAGTTTTCATATCTAATAATTGGATTTTGAAATCTAAAATAGTTTATGGTTTGGATTGTAGGTGAAAATGGAATATTTGAGGTCTAATATTAATTAGGAAAAACAAACTCAAAGGGGTTATAAAAAGACAAGGAAATATTCAAGGAAGGGGGATGGGATGCTTGGCAAGCGAGAAATGTTTTGGCATAGAGATTGTATTTTTCTTGGAGAATGAGTCCATAAGTCCATTCTTTTTGTAAATTTTTTAATCAGAGTAAATCACTCATTGGATTTATGTCTCAATATAATAGAGCTGTGTTTTTTTTCATGTTTTATGTGTTAAACTCCTTTTAATTCCATGTCTATTTTTTCCCATGCAATTTTGATATGCAGCTTGGATAATTTGGTGCAACTTCCATTGTCAATGAATATATTTCTGAAATGGTTAAAAGATTTCTGCTATGACCTTTTGCTATGATGTATATATTCAAATATTGTTAGCAAATTGCATTTATGAACATTTCATGTCTAGATTCATTCATTTAAAATGCATAGATCAAAACGTTCATTTTGTGTGTTGGATTCATAATCTTTATGCCCAACTCATTTTTTTCATCTCAGATTGATAGAGATTGTTTTTGTTGTTGGACACTTGGTTGTCATTGATGTCAACCCTAGAATAAGCCCCGAAGCAAGTTTTGTAGCATCTAGAAGTGATGGGTGTATTTGAAGAAGTCTCCAAAGTTTTCCCCTTATGGCGTAGCTTTAAACATGGCCCTCACCGAAAGACGCTTTGAAGAAGTCTATTAGAAGTCTAGAGATGTGGTCATGAAGCCCGAAGTTGTTTGAGTAAAAAGAGGATGATGGAAACTACTAATGCATTCAAAACTCTCATAGATGAATATTAATCGTCATGTTATTTCCAACAGTAGGTGGTACACCATGTGGTTCCTCACGGTTGAAGAGATATTCCCTCTTGAAGATGGAAGCCCCAAAGTATGGTTAAGAAGCTCTAAACAGTTGTAACAAGAAGTGACAAGTCGACCCCAAATTAATTAAAAGAAGAAAATTTATTACAAATAATAAGTTACAAGTCGGACCTATTGCAATGAATATTAAAATAAATATTAAGGATATTGTTGATAAATTCGTCCCCAATGGATAATCATTAAAAATTAATTTGAATTTTATGTGGGTCAAGTCGGCCCTAAAAAGAAGGTGTCATATCTAGTATAAATAAGGCACCTAGGAGTTCATTTGTTAGATCAACTCAAGTGATTTTTATATGAGGTAAAAAATCATATTTGAGGTGAATTTCAGAGGGAATATGAAGTGAAGAAGGGCGAAATTCCAAGGGAGGATGAAATTCCAAGGGAGTATGAAGTCTTGTGATGATGTGTTCTAAGATATGTTATTTAAAGGTCATCTTACCATTTTCGCTGTAATTTTTTTTCTAGAATGATTAAGATAGTGAAAGTTACTTGGAGGTTGTTGAGAATACATATCAAAGTACATTTGGTAAACATTTCATCTTCTAGGTCGTTTCATTTTTTGAGATACACTCTGTGGAAGATAGGGTTTTTTACTAATCTTGAAACTAGTCTCAAACATGTGTTCTAAGAAAAACAATCATAACTTCTTCATAGAGGATCCAAATTATGTGCGACCAACTTCATTGGAAATATTACATCTCTTAATATGTTGTGTGCACGTTTCAGAATCAGATATCAAATATCCAATGCATGACATGCTATACAAGTTTACTCTCCATAATAGGCCAAAATTCAACAAGGTTTGCCATTTTCGCAATAACTCCTCTTCAGGGATGATTCAAGGAGTGAAACTTAGAGGAATTCCAGAGAATATATTGAATAATATTGGGTACAAGTTTTGTACCTTTATTCATTACAGGTATGGAGTTATGCTTGTTGAAATTTAGGGTTTGTGACTAATCCAAAAACTAGTCCCGTGAGACTGAGGTAAAGTTTGATGAAGATGTTATTCTCTTGTTGTTGAAGTTGATCAAGTTAAAATATTGTGTAACTGCAAAGAATATTCTTATCCCCTTTTGTGGATAAAGATAAAATATATGTATTATTGATTAGATCAATCCCCTTTTGTGGATTGATCATGTCGGATATTGTAAATGACCAAATCCCCTTTTGCGGATTGGTCAAACCCTAATTGTAATAGGATAAATAAGAAGTCAGCCTTGGAATATATTAAAGAGGCCCTAGAATATATTAAAGGTGGTTATAACCACCCAGAAGAAGAAGTCGGCCCTGCTAGTGAAGAGACACTTCCACACGTGCCAGAATTGTATAAATAAGAGAGGCCAACACCTCATTTAGACACACACTCAACTCACTCATCTAGTGCGCAAGTTTTGAAGGAAGTTGCAGTTCCCAGTTGCCGAAAGAAGGAAGAGAGAGAGAGAGGTGCATCTCTGGGAGAGGAATTTATGTATTGCTTGGTTCATTGTCTTGGCATTGTATTAGCTATCTATATTAAGGAAGTTTTGTTGGGTTTTCTTCCACTTGAAGGTTTCCCAGGATAAATGCTTGTGTACCCTTGTGATTGTGTTTCTCTCAGTGATCCTACCTATGTTATTGCTATCTAGTAAATTGAAAGTAACCTAATAATAGCAGAAACCTTAACATGGTATCATAGCTAAGCTGAAGAGAGCATCTTTCACAGGAAAAAGAAAAACATCATTGTTGTCGTACATGAAAATTAGGGTTTTTTATTGAAGAAGGTTTTCAGCCCCAAATCCATCTAGAAAGGTGCGCCCTACCTCAAGGAACATTTTGGCATCTTCAGCGCACATTTTTAGTGGCTAGATCTCCAAGAAAGTGAAACCCTAGTTTTCAAAAAGTACCAGAAGTACCAGAAAACTAGAAGCACCAATCCAGAAATATGCAGATCAAGTTTGAAAGGGTAAAAGTTGGATTTTTTGAAATCTAAACACACTAGGCTGCTTGCCTCAGTCCAGGGCATCTTTTGGTGAGTTTAGTTTTCAGATCCAAAAAATTTTTTTTTTTTTTATTTCTATAGCCCGGAGGGCTAGGGTTCTTTCTACTACAAGAAAGAATGGCTACCAGCATGAGGGTAGAAGACAGGCTGGAAGGATCTAGAAACTTCATATCTTGGAAGCATAGGTTGCAGATGATTCTAGATGAGAATGATCTCCTAGAACATGTTACAGTGGGTGTACCAGAACCAGATGAAGAAGAGAAAAGACCAAGCATAAGAAGAATGAAAAGAAAGCAAAGAGAATTGTGTCAGATTCAGTAAAGGATCACTTGATCCCTCATATATCTGAATTACAGACATCAAGGCAAATGTATGAAGCACTCAATAGGTTATATGAAAGCAAAGACATCAGCCATAATCTTACCTTAAGAAATCAGCTTCATAATATGAAGATGGAAAACTCAGAATTTGTCACATCCTACCTTATGAGAGTTTCTCAGATCATAGATCAGCTTGCATCTATTGGAGATATCATTAGTGACAAGGAGCTTGTAACCACAACCCTAAATGGGTTTCCAACATTTTGGATTCCTTTTGTACAAGGAGTGTGTGCAAGAAGAAAGTTACCCAAGTTTGATAAGTTATGGGCAGATTGGACACACGAAGAATCTAGACTTGCAAACCAACATAAGAGATAAATTGTCGATGAAGAGGAAGCTCTTATAGCTCAAAAGAACAAAAGAACTTCCTTCAGGAAGAAAAATAAAGAAGCTAACTCCGTAAGAGTTCCAGACAAGAAGAAAGATGTTTCAAAGATCAGATGCTACAACTGTCAAAGTTGGGACACTTTTCCTATGACTGTCCTCAAGGAAAAGGAAAAATAAAGTATCAAGCACATGTGGCAGAAGAAGACGAATCTCCTCCCTCAAAGAAAGATTTAGAAAAAATTAAGGATTATGTACTTTAAGTTGAAGATAGTTGATGTGAAGAAAGATAGCAAATGGTGGAGTCCGTAGAGCCTCCCCACACAAAAACAAAAGATAAACATTCATGTTTATTTTTAGTATTTTGTTTAATTTAATACCTTCTCATTACAAGTTAGTTTTTGTGAGAATGTTAATTAACCTCGTTTTATTTCAATGTCTATGCAGACTTATGAATGAAGTATCAAAGAAGAGGATGAAGAAAGAGATAAAATATTTATTTCATGTATGATCACTCATGAGAGTGACAAAGAAAGCATAATGTAAGTAAGTTTACAAGTCTCGGAAGAAAGAACTTATGTCGTGACTTGCAGAAGTTAGACATCACAAGAAGGACGTATGATATGATGACACACAGTAAAGACCGGACAATATCCAGTATTTATATAGGAGCAGGAGGCTCCTAAAGATGCAGAACATAAATATTCAAGATGAAGAAAAATATGTATACTCAGATATAGTGGATGAGATGCAGGTAACTACAGGTTTCTCCAGTACCGTTCTTATAGATGCAAAGGGAGCATGTTGATCTAGTATGAATACATAAAGAAAGAAATATTCGAACTCAAGAAGGCACCCAAGAGATTACAGAAGAGAACTTCAAGGATGATGATTAGAAACTATCAGTTAGGTGCAAGAGGGAGCTATGTTTCTGAGTTCGAAATAGAAGATCGTGATTTGATGTAGTTAGGAAAGCAGATGGATGGTGCCCAAATATTTTGATCAAGATGAAAGTTATCTAGTAGATGGATGGTGCCCAGCAGATGGGTAGCATGGTATTGTACCATTGAAAGATTTTGGACCACAAGAGATTTTTTTGGAGCCCATAGCTAGACCTTCGTAGAGAAGGAAGAGACCTTCGTAGAGAAGGAATGAGTAATCCCACAGGTAGACCTTCATAGAGAAGGAGAAAGAGAAAAGACCTTCGTAGATAAGGGGAATGAGAAATTTTCCAAGGTTGGTCTCTTTCCAAGTGTTGAGTTTTGGATACTCTAGGGACATGCTAGAACACCCTCGTAGAGAGGGGTGTGACCACCCTCGTAGAGAGGAACATGGATGTTTCTCCAAGGGGAAGTAGGCAAATACTCTCCTCTGGCCAAGGATGGAGTAGCCTGGAACACAAACCTTGACCATGTGGAATGGTTAGTTTGCTCTCGAGGTTTGTGTTGTGATCCTATGTGGATCGTGGAAAGGGAGTCTAGTCCTGCCCAGGCTAGCATCTTAGCTTCTCTAGTTCATGTGGGATGACTAGGAGTGAAGCTATGGTAGTAGTACTCCCCAGTGGATGGGTGAGATATATGACTACAAGAGAAGGGAGAACATAAAAGGAAAGGAAAAACTCATAGAATAACTTTTGTGTGAAGATGAGACATCTTCTGTGTGAAGATAAGATATCTTTTGTGTGAAGATAAGAAATAAGTATCTTATGCATGAAGATGAAAGAAAGAAAGAGTGTCTTCTGCGCAAAGATAAAGAGAACAAAACTTCCGATGATTTATAGATATGCCATTCAGTGATCATGATGCCAGATGACCAAGTGGATGCCTCCAATTATCCAGTTAATGATGTTACCCAGTTGATGATGTTATCCAGTTGATGATGTTACCCAGTTAATGATGTTACCCAGTTGATGATGTTACCTAATTGATGATGTTGCCCAGTTGATGATGTTATCAAGTGGATGCTACTACCTATTTGATGTTGACATCCAGTGACCTGTCAAAAGATAAAGAATATCCTTCTTATTAAGAGAGAGTGTTAAAATATTGTGTAACTGCAAAGAATATTCGTATCCCCTTTTGTGGATAAAGATAAAATATATTTATTATTGATTAGATCAATCCCCTTTTGTGGATTGATCATGTCGGATATTGTAAATGACCAAATCCCCTTTTGTGGATTGGTCAAACCCTAATTGTAATAGGCTAAATAAGAATTTGGCCCCAGAGTATATTAAAGAGGCCCCAAGATATATTAAAGGTGGTTATAACCACCCAGAAGAAGAAATCGGCCTTGCCAATGAAGAGACACTTCCACACGTGCCAGAATTGTATATATAAGAGAGGCTAGTGCCTCATTTAGACACACACTCAGCTCACTCATCTAGTGTGCAAGTTTTGAAGGAAGCTGCAATTACCAGTTGCTGGAAGAAGGAAGAGAGAGAGAGATGCATCTCTGGGAGAGGAATTTATGTATTGCTTGGTTCATTGTCTTGGCATTGTATTGGCTATCTATATTAAGGAAGTTTTGATGGGTTTTCTTCCCCTTGAGGGTTTCCCAGGATAAATGCTTGTGTACTCTTGTGATTGTGTTTCTCTCAGTGATCCTATCTATCCTATTGTTATCTAGTAAATTGAAAGTAACCTAATAATAGCAGAAACCTTAACAGATCACATACACTAGGTTGCTACATGACTAAAAGTATGATTTATATGTGTTATATTTTGATGGTTATGGTATATGCCTAAAGCATATATTGGATGGTTTGGCACATGCTTAAGGCATGCTTTTGGCATATGGTTTGAGGAGCATCTTGGATATTGGGCACATAGTTTGAGATGTACTTTGGTATATGTTTACATGTTTGAGGCACATATTGGTACATAGTTTAACATATCTTACTACATGGTTGATGGATGTTATGGTACATGTTTTAGTACATGGTTGATGGATGTTATGACACATGTTTGAGGCATATCTTGGCACATGGTTTATGGATATGGCACATGCTTGTTACATGGATGATATGGCACACATTTCTTCACATATGATTTGATGCACATCTTGGTGATGTTATTGGTGTATGATTTATGAGAATGGATCTGGTCTTATTGATGATGTTATTAATGATGAGGTATTAGTAACAATGAAAAGAACAGTGACAGTTTGGATGATGATAGTGACGGGTTGATTATCAAGGACATTTATTATCAATGACAGATTTATGATCAATGACAGTGTCAGTGACAAGTTGAGTCTATACTTATATTTCAGGGCAGAAGGAAGGGGCAACGAAAAGAGGTCGTAGCCTCCTTCTACTTGAAGTGGGAGAATACATGGAGTTGGAGCTTCCTTCAAGTTGGAGCCTGTAAATCAGGGGGTCATAGCCTCCTTCCAGTTGGATATGGAGAATACAGGGAGTTGGAGCTTCCTTCAGGTTGGATCCTGCAAATTAGGGGGTTGGAGCCTCCTTCCAATTGGAGCTGGAGAATTCATGGAGTTGTAGATTCCTTTAGGTTGGATCCTGTAAATAGGGAGTTGGAGCTTCCTTCTAGTTGGTGTTGGAGAATTTGAAAGTTGGTTCTTCCTATGAATGTAATATTTTATATGTAAAAAAGCATTATGTGGTTTTCTCCCATTTGGGTTTCCACGTAAAATATTGGTGTACTGGTATGATGTGATGCATTGTTTATGGTTATATGTTTATGATATGTTAAATGCAATCATAAGTTAATGAAATCATTGATAAGTTAATTTTGTGATTGAAATTGGTAAAAAGTTTTCAATACTAATTCACCCCACTGCAACCCCC
>JASDQU011442993.1:9113-23287 GCA_032191745.1 Picea mariana | reverse complement strand
AAAGTGTAAATTTTATTCCAAGTAGAAAAAAAAAATTACATTCTGCATATGCATGTAGAACCATGCATTTGGTCCAATAGAACTCTCAATGTAAAGAGTTCAGCCACAAAAAAATGAGTCTATATACATTGAGACCCATTAGATGATCTATCCATTGAATCCTACAAAAATATTTGTTCACTTATGAAGATACAAAATAGTGTCAATAAATATATCCGAAAATATAAAGCATCCCCTGATACAAAATCTTGTTGAAGTTGTGGAGGAGTGAAGTACCTAGTTGTATAAACTGTTCTCTAGATAGTGTTCAGGAAAATTCCACAAAATTGATACAAAACCACACTATTGTGTTGAAGATCGGAAATAGAAAACTTTGATCCATGGATTCAGAGCCAAAAAGGAAGCCAATCCATGAATTTCAAAAAAATAAAATTCAAGACTGAGGGGCATTTCCCTCCTTACCCACGGGGTCAATAAATGGTTTGTGATAAAAGGCGTGTGTTTTTCCATCTCTGAATTTTGTTACTTTCCACTACCCCACATCCAGTTGAGTACCTTATTTCGAGAGGTTATTTGATTTCCATTTTCTTTCCCTGTAAACATGATAGATATAAAAATGCATGTAAGATGCCAAGATAATAAAAAATTCATCAAGGAGAGGAATAATTCTAATGTTGTGACAAATTTGGAATTTCCTGATCCAATTTATAATCACCATAGAGTCTCCAAAAATTTGTAGAGTTTTTATCCCTTTTTCCCTAGCAAAGGTGAGCAACAGTTTGAGGGCCATCAATTTTGCATAATCATTTGTTCATGATCCCATTCCCATAGTTAAATAGTAGTAGTGGGAGTCAGATAGATAAAGTACAGCTCCACCCCCAAAAAAAATTCCATCATTTTGTGAGGCCCCATCAAAGTAGGCCCACGGCTTTGGATGATCCATTGTTTCAGCTACTACATGCCTCATCTAATTTTCTTCCTTTCCTTGAGGGAAGTGTGAAGATATTCTAAAGCTTTGAGCCACTATGTGCTCTGGAATAGAGGATTTTTCATTGAAAATGGTTGAATTTTGGGCCCGCCAAATTCCCCAATTTATGATAAGTGGGAGGGATTTTATGTTTTTGTTTTGAGGGTTTGTCATCCACTCCCTCCACACTTCTTCTATATTTATCCCTTTTCAAGTGAAAACTTGATTTAGGGAAGATGGGTATTCAGTCCAGATCTGATGTACAAAAGGGAAATTTAAAAAAATATATGTGATTGATTCCTCTTATGCTTTACAAAGTGTGCACCAACCCAGACCTTCCATGCGATGACTTCTTATCTTATCCCATGTGGGAACCTTATTTGTTATCATACACCATAGGAAGATGCATGCTTTTAATGGGAATTTTATTTTCCAAACCCCTTTCCACCACCAAGAGGGTTCCTGTTGAAGAAGATCTATGTTTATTTGGGTATATCCTACTTTTGGTGTACAGATCTCGTGTGGGTTATGTTGTCAAAATAAAACATCCTCCCTGTCTGAAATATGGATGTGACCTATTTGTAGTGCTCTGGTGTAAACATCCCAATCGACTTTGAGCTCCTCCCCCAAACCTAGTATGAAAACATCTTTCCATTCTTGTCTCCAGATAGTGGTTATGTCCATATCTACAATTTATATAAGATAGAAAAGGCCTCGCTCATATAGAGACTCGATCAAAAGTGGGGGAAGAATATGTATTTTTCCACTACCTATCCATGGATCAGTACCAATTCCGACTTTGGTTCCTTTCCCAACTCTCCATCCTAAGCCTTCCCCCACAATCTGAAAAGCGTTTATCAGTGCTTTCCATATTATAGAGCAATTAGCTACTTCCTTTATTGGCCTTCTAATCCATTTCTCCACTAAATCCAGGATAATATATTTTTGGGTTACTACCTTAGTCCAAAGGTTGTTTGTTGAGATCAATCTCCAGCCTACTTTTGTTGCAATATCCTTAGAGAAAAGATGGATTTTTTTCAGACCCCATCCCCATAGGAGTTTGGGAACAGTCAGGGCATCCCATTTGATGCAAGGTAGTACAAAGTGATCTTTTGAACCTATCCATAGAAATCTGAAGCAAGTACCCCTTATATTCTCAAGTGTTCCTTTCAAAATTCAGGATAAAGATATCCAATATACCGAAATGGCTTCCAAAACTGACTTGACTAAAACCAAACGCCCTGCTCTAGAGAGCCAGTGGAAGCTCCAAGATTTTAATCTCTTTTCAAGTTTGGCCACCAGCCAAATCTAGTCCTCCTTCTTGTAGTTGTTGGGATTTAGGTGAAATCCAAAATAAATTAGGGTCTCATCAAAAGGAAATAGAGAAAAAGGAAATATATCCTTGTATATATATAGTAATATCCTCTACCTCCATAAGATTGGGCGACATAGTGTATTTTTTGGTGTTTATATCCATCCATGTTGCATGACCAAAAAGGTCCAAAATGTGGCTTAATTTCTCCACATCTCCTCTCATTCCACAACAAAAAATCAGGACAATATCCACAAAAAGTAAATGAGTAATACTTTGAGTAGGAGAGATTGAAATACCTTGGAATTCACATATGGAATTTTCTTCTTCAATATCCCTGCTTAGACCTTCTGCAACCAGAAGGAAGAGTAAAGGGGAGAGAAGACACTGTTGTCTAAGGCCTCGTTCTGCTGAGAAGAAATAATAGGTTGCTCCATCGATGAGGAATACAAAATATATAGTCGATATACGATTCATAATCCAATTTATAAAAGGAAGCTCAAAACCCAAGTGTGTTAAGAGCATCCTTAAGTAGAGACAACTAACTCTATCATAGGCTTTGGAAAGACCGATCTTTACAACTAATCCTTTTTTCTTCCTAGTCTTCATGTTTTGTAGAGCCTCTTGAGCCACTCCAATGGCTTCATGAATCTATCTACCTTCTAGAAAAGCAAGTTGTTCCCATGAGATTGTTTTTGAGAGGAAATATTTTAGTATTTTATTGATGATCTTGGTCACCACCTTATACATTGTTACATAGAGATATGGGCCTAAAATACTCAAAAAATTGGGGATCATCCTTTTTTGGAATGAGGTAAATAAAAGTAGCATTTAGTGGGGGATGTATATAACCTTTGATATGAGATTCCTCAACCACCTTGAGAATTTCTTTCCCAATAACATCATAAATCCTCATAAAGAAGTCCATGGACCACCCATCTAGTCCGGGACTCTTATATTTTTGGAAAATGTGCAATACCTCGTTAAGCTCATCTTTGGAGACATATTCCATAAGTTCCCTGTTGTCGGTTTCATCCACAAATCGGGGAAAATAGAGTGCATGTTGTACAAAAGCATCAATAGAAACATGCTCATCAGCTTTGAATAAGTTTCTAAAATGGCTTGTAGCTAAATTTTCCAGCTCTTCAAAAGTGGAGTGGACTCTGCCATTGTTATCCTTTAGACTCCATATGGTATTTGACAGTTTCCACCCTTTTGCATAATATTGGAAGAATTTTGTGTTCTTGTCACCGCTCTTCAACCATAAGGCTCTACTCTTTAAATGCCACTTTTCTTCCTTTGCTTCCAGCATTTTCCTTTTTTCCTTCTCTAGAGCTAACAACACCTCTTTCTCTTTCACGGTGGAAAAACCACCTCCCTATGATTCATAGGTAGACTAGAGCTCTGTTTCAATATTTATAAGCTCTAGTTCATCATTTTGTTTCTTCTTTCTATCCCATTCAATGGTGGCCTTTTTTTAATTTTTTTAATTTTGAGAAAATTGAATTGTTTCCTGGTCTTCCTAGTCAATGGGGATCCAGGTCGCTTTTACTAAGTTCAGGAAATCCTCCTCCTTAATACACATTGAATTGAATGTGAAGGAGCTAGTGGGATTCTTTGGTCTTCCTGCTATCTCCAGAAAAATTGGGTGGTGATCTGAGTCTCCACCTCTTCCCACCCATTCTCTGAAATTTAGAGGTGATTCCACTAGAAATTCATAGAGTGGGAAGCGGTCAAGCATTTTTTCAATATAGTCATCCCCCACTCGTTTATTTTTCAAAGTAGGCCTCAATATTATAGGGGTGACGTCTAGCAACCTCGACTCCCCTAGTTTATGTATGAAGTATTTCGAGAGTGTATCAGGATGTGCTCTTTTGCCCCGTGACTCAGTTGATCCTAGGGAAAAATTTAGATCACCCACGAGAAGAATGTCGTCTTCTTTTACGAAATATTTTTTTAGTAGAATATCCCAAAAACGAGCACATTCTTGGGAGGGCCCATATATATTGAGGATTGAGAAACATCTGCCCAGATCTTCCACAAAATATGTTATCCTTATACCAGATTCAAAACTCCATTAATCAATTAATTGTATGGATTTGGAGCGACATACGATGGCCAAACCCCTAGAAATACCCTTATCATCTAGATCCATGAAAGTACATTCTTTAAAAAAATTCTCTAGGAGGGGAATAACCATATTTTCATCCCCCAGAGTCTCTTGAAGCAGGATCATATCTGGTTGGGTTGAATCCACCAGAATTTGGAGGGAAAAAAATTTTGCTAGGCTCGCTACACCCCTACAATTGATTGATAGTATCTTCATTCAAGAACCCTCATCGGGGTGTTTATTGCTCTAAGTGTCGATATGATGGATAGTTGTCAACCAACTGCCATATCCAATGCATCCCTGGTCTGAACTTTGAACAGGTTCAATCTCTTGTCACTTCCATTTCCACTTGGGGTTGGTAATGGATTCAATCCCAACCCATCTAATTTTTGGCTTAAATCCCCAAGGGTTGGAATGTGTCTATTCCTTAGTTGATATACCACCAAATATTTGTCTGAGTCTAAAGAAGATTTAGGGGACTTACTAAAAGTTTGTGAGAGAACCAAGACTGGCTGAGAAACTAATGAAAGATTTTCCAAAGAGGAAAAGGGGGATGGATTGGGGGATTGGGGGAAGAAACTGAGAATAAAGGAGACTCTTCAAAGTACCTACCCAGGATTTACCCAAAAAAGATAAAGATTGAAACCGATAATTTAAAGAGGGAGGGAAACGAGGTGGCATACCCATATGAGATTTGATTCCTTGATGAAGTAGTTTTGTGGCCTCTTCTAATAGGATTGGATTATCTCGACTGACATTAATTTCGTTATCTTAGATTAAAGAATGTAGCCTATCTTGATGGATCAGATCTCTTTTGTGAGGAAAATCCCTACTACCTACAATCCCTGCTCCGCTTAGTTTTGATGAGGGAACTAAAAGAGCCTCTCCAATATGAGTTACATCTCTCTTTTTCTACACTGGCCCCTGAGAATCTCTGACTTTTTTCCTCATAGGTAGAGTGCAATCACAAGCGTTATTTCCATTCTCATAGTCCAACTTTTGGAGAAAATACTTGTCGCCCTAGGACAATTCAATTTATTCCACCAAACCCTTGTGAATTTTCAAGGAGACCAAAACAAGAGCCACTAACATTTTTCTTGTCGAATTGAAAGACATATCTGCATCCATGTATCTTCCTAAAGCATTCCCCCAAAATTTGAAACCCTCCAGCACCCAAAGTTCCACTGGAAACCTAGGAAGATGAACCCATATTGGTAGCTCGTCTACCCTTTCACGACTAGCATCGAATAAGGGTGTCCACCTCTTCAATAAGGTTGGTGATGAGTCTATACACCATGGGGCTTTCAAAAATCTGTTAATGTCCACCAGGTTTTGAAAGTGAAACATAAACCACCCATTTGATAAAGACTGAATCGAGGGCATGTGGTCTATCTTGACTGACCAAGACTTTTCTACCCACTCTCTCAATGTATTTATACCTAGATGATGTCCATTGACTCGACCCACCACTATCGTATCCATCATTTCTAAGACCTAGGGAAGCATTGTTTCATCCCCTAGCGCCAATGTTTGGGGTTTTGGGACCAATTTTATGCTTGTCTAAGATTTTTGTGACTTATGACTTCTATAGGAGGACTTATTCCCTAACCTCAATACCCCTGGAATAAGGGATTACACTTGGACTTCCTAGTTCTCAACTGGATTAGCATACCCTTTCCCTGAAACATCCTCATTTGCACCATTTTCAGAGTTTGGATGGGTAGACACCAAAAACATAGATGCGTTAAGGGACAAAAACTTACCTAAAGTGAAACTAGAGTGCGGACCACCTGGAAAGTTCACAGGGCCAACAGAGCAAGGAGACCAACATTGGTGCAGTGTGGTGCATCTACTCTTTTTGCTTCCTGACAGCCCTGGAGACCTTGATAAGTCGGAAAAAGGGGGGGGGATTTTCCCCAGACCATCAAAAGGATCCTCCGGGAAGAGACCCCTATGTGAGAAACATTCACTTGTCTAGGCCTCCATGGTAAAATGTTATGATAAGTTTCCAGGGAAAAAAGGTGAAAAGCTACCAAAAAAGATAGGAACAGGCTCTTCATCCAATCCAATATCCCCCACCCCCCGATTTCAAAGAGAAGAAGAGGCCCCATGGAAGTTATTGCAGGCCCGACCACTAGGCTCAGGGAAAGAAACCTCCACACAAAATACATCCATGCCAGAAGTGTTAGGGAGCATATCATAGTCGGACATGGGAGATATGCCACTTGGTACCGACCAAATATGTTTTTTTTACAGCAAGATTTTCCTCACCCTATGCAAACTTGCACAGAAGGCCTTTTTCCATTTCCCTATGCAGACTTGAAGTCCCTTTTTTGCAAATCCCAGAGATAAACACATTATTTTTCCACTTATATGCACCCTACCTATAGTACAACATGTGTATACGCAGGTTGTACCACTATAGCCCAAGTACATCGGGATGTGTTCCCAAAATTAAAAAATGGTGTTGGGTTTCCATGTCACATCACGAGATCTATGATGCTTGGCCTTCCATATACTGGAAACGTTCCAACTCAACCCTTCAGTTCTACTTGAAGGCTACAAATAGGAAAAATTTGAGCTATGGAAAAGAGGAAAATAATTCAACTTTGAGAGAAAAGTTACTCTGGAGAAATTATTCACTTCATATTGAGTCTGCATCCCTTTGTCCTTTAAGTCTGAACGCATTGTTCAGCCCCCAATCTCTTCCCTACTTGATTGAGAGCCTCATTTTCTCTCTTATATGAGCTTGCCTTTGGTGGAGGATTGAAGTGGTGGAGGCCCAGCTGGAAGGAACTTAGTTTCTCGGTTATGAACTGTGCCAACACGAAAGTTTGTAATTCATTCACTTCTGTTGATTACATTTTAATAGAAATACTATTTTCTCGTCCAATTAATATCTTGTGAATATTTGAATTTTTATTCCATGGGCGTATTTGTTATGACTATTGATGGATTATGCTATTGAATGTGCTAACATTATATATTGTCACCATATTCTTGTGTTTCTTGGTTGTTGAGGACTAGTTGCAGGTGTATTGCTTTGAGTCAAGTGCTCAACGGTGGACTTCATCAAACGTCTGGACGAGGTAGGCCTTTTATCTTGTCTTGCTAGCATATTTTTTTATATATCATACTTGATATTAGAGTTGATTTCTATAGTCATTTCTGTCTGTTGTGGTTTACCCCTAGCCATAGAGAGATTTTGCTTGTAACAGAATTGGCGACTATATTAGGGATATAATCTTCTTTTTCGGGGTTTGGAGTGTTTTTCTCCTTAGATTTCTCTCATTTATATTGAGTTTCTTGTCGTATGATTGCTTGATAGCCTCTGTTCACTCAGATTCTGAGTTTCTTAGCCTTATCCTTAGACTAGTTGTGTTTTGACACATATATGCAGGCTTTTTCCTGATAGTTGCATACATACACGTGTTGTCCTTCTGCAAGAGGCATATACACGCTTTCCCCTTGAACAGTCACGTACATCACCCTTTTTTGCTTGGATGTTGGGTAGGTTTTGATGATTGTTGAGTCTTATTGGGTCTCTATTATGACTGTTAAGTGTCTATGGAATTATAGGAAACCTTTATTTGGTTGAATTTTTGGGCAGTGCCTTTTTCATCATCCTTTTCATTTGATTTTCCTTGCATCTTGGGTTGGGTGTTTTTCTTCTTGATATCCTACTTGGTTTGTCTCTGTTTACACATAGTAGAGTTTTTATATCAAGTTGTTGTTCAGTCCTTGCATTTTCATTCCTTTATATTGAAAAAACAGAAAATATTAGGCATTTTACATTGTTGGCATTTTGATCTTTTGAAGTATTTATCATTGATCTTAGTACATGTAAAGAAAGATTGCATTTTATTTTGAATTGCATAATTGAATTGAGAATTTCATTTTGAAAAGCATATCATTTATTGGGAATTGAAGTTAGGACTTTGCATTGTTTCATATTCATTTAGTTTACTTGTTGAGTCATAACATCACTAGTTTCACGACCGCATTGTTTTGAGTAAGCAAGGCCACTAAAAGTAACGCTATAATTTAAAATTGATTAGTAACGATTTTATTTTTCCAGGGTGCACAAACTAGCTTAGGATTTAGAGCCTTGAAATAGGATTTTGTGAGTAACCTTATCCAAGGCTATTAAATCAACATATGTGTCTGACTAAGGGAGTGGAGAAATCCATTGTATAATCGGTAATATCAGGAGGCTTTTCTTACACCGGATTTAAGCACGAGGTCATGTGAGGTTGGTTGAAGGGATATCCCCCTGATACCTTCTTAGCATCAGATATATTTCTGGGGATCTATTTGTATATGGGGATCTTACTAGTACCCTTACCTCTATGAGAGGCAGTGCTTTCAAGGTTTCAGTCTTTTTTACCCTACCCATATGGTGGACCTGACTTATGACTGTTCGCCTGTGCATCGGTTATACCGTTGTTTCTTAGTTGCTTGACTTAGGTACCAAATAGGTTACTTGAAGGGGTTATTCTATAGCTACCATGTGTCAGATAAGAGTCGGAGGAGGATCTTGTCCTGGAGCCTGTTTGGCCCACTTCGTCGCCTTGTTCACATGACTGCCTTGATGATACTTTTCCTTCAGATGAATCTATCATCGAGGCCATGAATGGTTCTGACAAACCTTGGGATGATATGCATCATCTCTCTTATTTTCTAGCTTGCTAGAATCGAACAAGATGACTTTAGATCTACTTTGACCGAGATAGTCAGTCACACAGTAGTTCCAATTGATACGCATGGAATTTAAGTCGAAGGAAACATGGTGAGTATCTCCCCTACCATCACGATCGATATCTCTCATATCCCTAGCAAGATTGAAAATGTATACATTGGTGCAGATTGTTCTCCAGAAGAAATTATGATCTATATCGAACTCTTCAAGGAATTATGAGATGTATTTTCTTAGTCATATGAAGAGATGCTAGGAATCGACCCTCGAATTGTCGAATATGATATTAAAACTTACCCAGATGCTAAGCATGTTCAAAAACTTCTTAGAGTTTTCAATCCCTGGAAGGCCTCTACTATTAAGGCAAAGGTAGAAAAATTGCTTAACGTTGGATTTATCTGCTTGATTCCCTTGACTGAATGGGTATCCAATCTCGTTCCTGCGAATAAAAAGCAAGGAACTATTTGCGCATGCATGGATTTTCATGACCTGAACAAGGCCTGTCCTAAAGACAACTTCTCGACGCCCTTCATAGATCAGATTCTCGATGAGTGTGTGGGAAGCGAATTTTTTTCTTTCATGAACAAATTTTTAGGGTATAACCAAATTCATATTAAACTTGAGGACCAACATAAGACGACATTTATTTTCCCTTGGGGTACTTTCTCATACTGGAAGATTCCTTTCAGCCTTAAAAATGTCAGAGAAAGATTCCAACGTGCTATGACCTTCGCATTTCACAATCTCAAGCATATAGTCGAAGCATATCTTGATGATCTTTCTGCCAACTCCTGTAAGAGAGTGGATCACCCTAAGCACCTTCGGCTAGTCTTTGAAAGATGTCTCCATTATCGCATCTGGTTAAACCCTCATAAATGCATATTTTGCATTAGGTCAGGTCATCTTCTAGGATTTTTAGTCTCTGATACTGGGATCAGGGTAGATTCGTTAAAGGTTGAGGCAATACTTTGATTGCCTCCCCTGTGCACTATTCGCCAACTTCAATGTTTACAGGGGAAAGCTAACTTTTTATGCCGGTTTATAGTGAATTATACCAATATTACTAAGGGATTCATGCATCTCTTGAAGAAGGACACTCCTTTTATTTGGGATGAGCAAGCTCGGGAATCCTTCGATGCTTTAAAGAAATCCTTGGTATCGACGCCTCTACTAAAGTCTCTTGACTACAGCAGAGATTACTTGCTTTATGTCACCGTGTCTGAAGAGATGATTTTTATAGTGTTGGTCCAGGAGGATGATGAGCTCTGTGAGCACTTCATTTACTATCTCAGTCGAAACATAGTTGGTCCTGAACTCAAATATTCTCACGTTGAAAAGCTAGTTTTGGGTGTCGTTCATGCAGTCCAACGGTTACGACATTATATATCGCTTTGCAAAACTACTGTAGTTTTCGATGTAAATACATTTCAATATGTCCTTACCAGGCGTATCATAGGGTGAAAGTAAAATAAATGGATTGTCATCCTACAAGAGTTTGATCTCGATTTTGCTTCTGTGAAGTCGAAAAAATCACTAGTTTTTGCAGAGTTAATATCCGACTTCCCACGATTAGACGAGGATGTTATCCATGTTGATTCATTTGTAGATGAACACATTTTTCTTGTCTTGGCATCAGACCATAAATATGGAGACATTGTTCTCTATCTTCAAACTTTGAATTTCCCTCAGCATCTCTCGCAAGATGACCGACGACATATACGATTCTAAGCTAAGAACTATCTTATCGTCGGTGAAACTTTGTATCGTTGAGTAGACAATATCTTGTGTCATTTTTTAACTCATGAAAAAGTCAATTCTGTTTTAAATGACTTCCATAGTGGGGCATGTGGTGGTCATCTATCTGGGCTTGCAATAGCCCAAAAAATTTTGTGAGCCGATTATTTTTTTCCATTAATCTTTAAAGACTGCGTTGAAGTGGTTAAAAAGTGTCGCCCCTGCCAGGTGTTCACTTGGAAAATGCACTCCCACCCAACCCCTCTCCATCCAGTCATTACTGTTAGTCCCTTCACTAAGTGGGGGGTGGACTTTGTGGATTGAAACCCAACTTCATCTAGGGGGAATTCAACATATTATCGTGGTCGTAGACTACTTTACTAAGTGGGATGAGGCCATGCCTACAGTTAAATCTGAGGAGAATATTGTTGCCTTCTTCGTATTCAATCACATTATAGCCAAGTTTGAAATCTTGAGTGAGATTGTCACTAATCATGGTAGTCACTTTCAGAATGAAATGATGGAAGAACTAGAATCTAAACTAGGGTTTAAGCATGGTCATTCTTCTCCTTACTACCCATAGTAAAATGAACAAGTAGAGGCTGTGAACAAATCTCTCAAGACAATTTTGTAGAAAACTATCAACCAGAGAAAATCTAGCAGGCATAGCATGCTATATCCCGCACTTTGGGCATATTGAACCTCGGTAAGGACTTCCACCATTTTCTCTCCTTTCCAGTTAGTGCATGGTGTGGATTTGATCTTACCTATTGAATGTGAAATCCCTTCCCTTATACTGGCAGTTGCGCTCCTACCTGACACTTTCGATATCGAACGACACCTTGTACACCTAGAGAGTCTGGATGAGCAGCGCCAAGATGCCTCTATGGCTATCGAGGCGAATAAAATATGTGTCAAGGTCCAATACGATAAGTCTGTATGTCCTCTATTGTACATTGAGGGTGACTTGGTCCTTCTATATGATCAAGAAAAATAACCACCGGGGGTAGGCAAGTTCAAACCCATGTGGCACGATCCCTATATCGTGCGACATCTCTAAAAAAAAGGATCCTGTGAATTAGAATATTATGAAGGGAACATGTTGGCTGAGCCCAGGAATGGGCTCTATTTGAAAAGATATTATGCTTGAGCCCCAATCTTGGGAGTAACTCTTTTTATACTAATTTAATTTAGCGTATAAATATTTTTCCTTTATTTTCATCTTTAGCTTGCTTATCGAGTTTTCCCTTGGTTGGCAGATGTCAATGAAGTCTTCGGTCTACTTAGGATTTGCAAATGGGACAATTCATCATACACAAAACTTGGCTTCCTCCGCTTGGGTTGTTTACTCACCCGAGGTTCTACTGGTGTCTTCAGGTGGCGTATGACTAGGTCCATCCACGAATAATGTGGCCGAATATAGCGTCGTTATAGAACTTTTGCGCGATGTCATTTCACATGGTATTCGCTCTTTGGAGATTCACCTGGACTCCCAGTTAGTAGTATTTCAGTTGAACGACAGTTATCATGTGTGTGACCCTACTTTACTCCAATGATTCCTACGGGTACGAATTTTGGAACGACAGTTTGATTTTATTACTTATTATCACATACCTAGGAGTTCTAATTATGTATCTAATCACTACTACATATTGAAAAAATTGCGACGACCACTTGTGACGAAAGTACTCTTTCGTCGCAACATGCAAGAGAAAAAGTTCTTTTTTTCTAAATCTACCTTGTATGCGTCCCAATCTCGACGCCTACAGTTTGAATGAATTATAATGGTCAATGTTCATCGCATAAGCGACGACGTTAGATTGTCTGTTGCATCAGCAATGAAAGTTGACCATAATAATTTAGTTAAAATTTACAGTTTAAAATGACCTAAAACAAATAGGTGGAAAAAATATATTTTTAGGTCACTATCGTCACAATTGCGACAATACTGACCTAAAATTGGCCTATAAATATTTGACGATTTAAAGATGTTGCAGCAATCTTTCTATAAAAACGACAGTTCCGAAAGGGTATTTTTGTGTGGAAAAATGTCGCAGAATGTTGTTAGAGGTGGGGAAAAAAGTAAAGCGGGTGAAAAGGGTGATGGTAGATGTTATTTCCCTTGTAAAAAATGTTGCGTCAGACGTCCCGTAAGAATTTTAATAGCAACATCTACAAAACATTGTAGGAAATATGGTCACATTGATGGCGGATCGAATGAATATCGTCCGATGGTAATTAGCTATATATTCATTATCTTTTTTTTTATTTTGTCAATTTTATATAAAATTATATATATGTATATATATTGTTTGAATGTTTTTTATAGTATACACTAATTTTGCATGATTGTTTGTAATTATAAAGTTCGAGTTGCCCTCTAACTTTCCGCAGAATATTGCACCAAGTATTAGTAGAAATGATGTTGTACAAGATGAGGAACATCATCATGACCAAGCAAATGAGGATCTCATGGAAGAAGATGATGGGACAAATCAAATGATCCAAGATTTTTTTTCGCAGCCAGATGACGATGGGGAAAATGATGGTATTTATGATGAACCTCTATTAGAAAAGGAAAATAAATGACTTTATTAAGGATCAAGAGAAAATCTTCTCTCCACTACATTGTTGTTGGTGAACTTAAAGGTTATGAATAATTTGTCGAACACTTGTATGACAGAGATACTAAGGTATGTATTATGTTTCATCTCATACTCTCAATGTCACAGTACAACCTGTTATTCTCTTGCTTTTTTCCCAATTCCTCCATAAACCTCTGTAAAAAATCATCTCTTTACTAGCCTCTGTAGCAGAAACATACTCTACCTCTATTGTTGAAAGTGCAACAACCTTTTGCAGTTTCGAAATACAACTAAATGTTATTCCACCTACAATAAAAACATACCCTATGGTTCTCCTCCTGTTATATTTATCAACTGCCATATTTGAATCAACATATCCATGTACAACAATGTCTGAACCTCCAAAACATAATGCATGAGTAGAAATACCTCTCAAATACATGAGAATCCACTTTAATTCCTCTACATGTTATTTACCTGGATTTTTCATATACCTACTCTCAACTCCCTGTTGGCATAGGGGAAGACCCAGGGTTCAACTCTAACAGCGCACCAACAAGCCCTAACTACTGGCCCTTTCGGCAACACCTGCGAAACAGATGCAGTCTCACCCGAAGTAGCAATAGGGGGTTGCAGGAAACAAGTGTCTACAACCAGAGGAAATACAAAGTGGATCCAAGGCAACAACACACAACAACCTAGTTATTCTTTATCTCCTTTAAGCCTATTGCACGAGCTATATCTCAGATCTAACACAATGATGCAATAAC
>JASDQU011442992.1:1751-11855 GCA_032191745.1 Picea mariana | reverse complement strand
GATAAAACCCCATAGGGTCCTCATCACACCACGTGAGAACCATAAGAAGGATCCGCAGCATGCAAAAAACAAGATATCAGTCAAGAGAGGAGGCTGTGGGACCTAGAGGACATATTCAACACTCACAAACATGTCTGACAGTTAATGGGAGGCAACACTATGCAAGAGAACATGTCTGACAACCCTTAGAGTCACCTCACATCTCCAACATACATCAAAATACCCTAAATAAGTAACTTCACCTCAAAACTCCAACATACATCAACATACCCTAAAGAAGTAACTTCTAGCCAACACAAAAAATGAAAATCTGAAACTGATAATCAAAAGGAAGGTCTCACCAACAAGAGGGAAGTAGTCAATGAGGTAGCCGCAACAAGGAGAGAGAGGAGAGAGTGAGTTAAAAGTGTGTGTGTTAGAATGATAGAGGGTAGGGTCTTATTTATAGTTAGGGAGAGGGGTTAGGGAAATTAAAATTATAATTAAATATTGACATTTAATTAATATAAAAAATAATTAAAATTTCAATTAATGTTAATATTAATTATAAAACCCTAAACACATATTAAAATCCAATCACATAAAATAAAACCCTAATCACATAAAGTAAAACCCCAATCACATAAAACAAGAAGGAAATCAAAACAACAAGGGGGTACCTGTTAGGACAAAGTCATGGGGGGGGTTCATAATGGAAAAACATGTCCACATGAGTCTCATAGTGACCTATAAACTTTATCATCACTGCATAAGATGGTACATCAACAATGTGGTCATGTCCATCTTCATAGGCACTCCTAGGTCTCATGGACCATCCCGAGAGAGATAAATAGGATCACACATCAACACATATTGGTATTACACCAAGATATACCTGGTCAAAGACCAGTTTTCCCCAGAACACATGTGGGGGCCCTAGAACACATCTAGGGTCTTATCCACCAAGGTACAAGACTAAGGAATAACCCATGCATTAATCAAGGGTTCCCTGGAACACATCCAGGGGCCCTARACATATCTAGGGACTTATACCAACCACCAAGGAACACATCCAAGGATCAATCCAGGMACYGAGMAAGGATTCCTTGGAACACATCCAGGGGCCCTAGACACATCTAGGGACTTATATMAACCACCAAGAAACATATYCAAGGATCAATCCAAGCATCGGGTAAGGATTCCCTAGACCACATCCAGGGKCCCTAGACACATCTAGGGACTTACTGCTTGGTCCAAGACCAAAAACCCCAGTCATATACCAAGGGCCCTCACTAGGGTCTTTTTCCATGACTCTCACTACTTGSTCTCATACCAATAAACCCTAGGAGTGTGTTGGGGGCCCTAGTCCACAACTAGGGTCTTTTCCATCTTCTGGAGAATGGCTCTTGAAGATGCATTAATTTCAACACCTAGTACAAATGTAACATAAACTTTAGAAATAGATGGATGGGTGGACCAAGTCTAGTGCCTATCCAACTTGGAAAATGGAGTCCAGGTATTGGTCTTAGAGGGATATTTTCTATTAATGATTGAGGCAAAATAAAGCTGCAATAGCATGCTACAACCGGTCCTAATTTTTTGTTTATTAATGTAGAAATTTACTTGTGAGGACCCTTCAAAAGGTGCACCTCTTGAAACTTGCTATGAGGGTGTCTTACAATGGAATATTAAATCTGCAATGACTCTAATGAGGATGACAGTTGTAAGATTAACACATTGAGAAAAAAAACATAAAATGAGAGTAAGAGGGGAAATCCCACACCTAATTCCTTTCTTTGGAGTAGAGTTATCGTTCACAAATAGCCCTCGAAGCATATTTTATTGCAAGCAATTTCTATAATCATTATTGAAAAATCAGAGATGAAAACATAAGCCTCACATTAACAAGAAAGAGCCCTTAAATATTCATTGCCTTCACAAGATATTCAACTAAGATTTTGGAGGAAATCTCCTCATAGTTTCAACCATGAAAAATAATGGAGAGAGCTAGTCTTTATAGACTTCTATCTCCATCTCCTTATGATAAAATAATAATTTTGTGGCTTCTAGATCCATAAGTATTTGCATGGGTAACAATAAAATATTGGATATTTCTAGATACATGCTTTTCTCAAAGGAATAATGATTAAAAATCTATGTAGAAGTCTCCTATAGGAGAGTGCTCCTCTAGAAATGAATAAAATATGCGTCATTAAGATTTGAATGTCACTTGTCGTTATCTTGTGAAAGGCACCCCCATGAAAATGTGCTCATTTGACCAATCAAGGAGAGTTTTTCATGCCATGTGTGCCTCTCCTCCTTGCAACAATCTCCAACATAACCAACTCTCTTTTAAATAATATTGAATGACTTTTCTCCCCAAGAGAAGTTGTTATTCTCCCTTGGAATTATGAGTTAACGTCATGTGTCTTCCTTGAAGCTAGGGAATTCTTTTGTAAATGTGTCAATGTACCTTAAAAAGAGGATATTATTGATAGACATGCAAGACCATGAAAAAAGGTTGTTACAATAATCCTTAAATATAGTGGTGTACAAGAATGGGATGCCCTCATAATGAACACAACCAATCCTCCATCAATTCCTTCAAGTGGAATGATCCTTTTGAATAAGTGTACACACACATGTGAACATGGACCAAATACAACCTCCTCTCCTAGGGCATTCATGAAGAGAGAGTCAATGTCCTTGGTATTTMAAAAMAATTCCAAATGTAACAATATAACCTAGGGTGCTTCTCAAATCAAGGGGTCAATCCACCTAGAGATGCCAACAAGATGCTCACAATAGTARAATTGGTTAGGGAGCTTTCTCCAATGTTCTTGTCAATTCCACAAACAATGGATMTCATTGATATGTGTGCAATAKTGGTCCCTTTGGTTGTTATAACAACCTCCAAGGGTGGGGCRATTTCAAATAATGTGCCAAGGCATAGATCCATGTTTAAACAACCAAMTTTCCTCAATCCAAGGGGCTGAAAAAGGGATGATCTATCAAAGGTGAAACATTTCACTAAATTGAGGTGAACAAACCCCAAAACCATGTGTTAGTATCTCAAATTTCAAAACCATGGGTCAAGAAAGAGKGTGATCTAGAAGAGTACCAATGAATGAGGGTTTGACCATATTTAACTACCAAARACCACCAAAGAAGAAGGGATTTCTAGGAAAGTGTGCACAAGTGGAGTGCTCCTCAAGAAATGAAGCGATCAACCAAGGTGCATATTGGAGGCTTATAGAGTAAGGAATTTCCCCAAAGAATATCTCAACCATCCAAATAARCCAATGCACAACTCAATTAGTACCATGCAAAGACCTTAGGAACCCCTAAATTGTTGGTGTTCTTCTCCATAGTGCACAAAACCAATATGAATGCCAACCAAAGCGATGCATCATCTCAATGAGAAACCAAATTACATAATGAGCCATAATACTTAGGGAAAACCCTTAGTTTGATGGGTTTCCCTCTCAATGCATAACAAATGAACAAAATACGCTCATCAAGGCTTGCAAACTAACATATGGAATGATGATGCCACCAAGGTGATAACCCATAAATAACATCTCCAAAGCTAATATACTCAAAATGTAGCCTTCTTGGGCAAGGTCTTCAACTTGGGACAAGCCCTCCTATAATATGAGGGGTAACACCTTCTTTTCCTTTCCAACCTTTATTAGAATCACCTTGATGCTATACATTCATTGAACCACTCGGCTGTGATTTCTCTTTACCCATATCTATGTATTGTTCTTTTACAAAAGCATCATCAATTGTCTTAGGTTTGAATATCATTGCTTGTCCCTATATGTGGTTGGATAGCCCCTCCAAGTACTTGATAATGACACCTAGAGTCTTAGGTGAAATCCCCAATTGGATGGCTTGTTTTTAGAATGTTTTGGTGTACTCTTGTACAATTTGCCCATTTCTTTGCCTGAAATAGTGCCATCATATTTTCTAATCGTCCTCATAATCAATTTTGTAAAACTAAAATTTGATAATATCCTTGAATATATCCCACTTGGTTATTGGTGTTTTTTTCCAACTTGGGTGCCTTATAGTAAATTTCCCATCAAGTATAGGCATGAGCTTCCAGATCCGATATGAAAAATGCAATCCTCTTCTCTTTAGTGATTCTGTGCACATTGAAATAAACCTCCATTTGTTGCAACCAATTATTGAGAATGAATACTTCAACCTCACCATCACAAGGCTTGATGTATACTTTGGAAGGAAGTGGAGAAGAAGAGTTGCTTGATCCCTCTTTGTCTTTCTTCAATTTTTCTTTATTCTTTGAATCCTCAGGAAAGATGCATTGCTCCTTCAACAACCCAAATATACTCTCAAATGCTAACATTAAGAGTATCATACTTTTGGAAATGTCAGTTTCTTACAACTCTAGTGTAGTAAATATGACCTATACATCACTATTTTCTCTATTTTGTTCCTTGGATGGGGATTGGAATTCCTTCCCCCGCTCGTTTGTTCCATTCTCAATATTCAATGGCTGCGATTCTCCACCTTCTCAAGATTTTTCAGTCTCATCAGCATCAACTCTAATTGATTCCACATTCACTCCCATGGATAATTGGCTTTGTACCATTATGGTGTGTAAGTCACCCTGGATATTCTAGTGGTTAGTCCTTCACAAAAAATCTTGTTTGTAAATTCACTGACCGATTACCTTTATTATTTGATCGTTATGACTAAATTAGTATGTGCTCCTTTGTGTAGTGTATTATTTTTACTGTAAACAACTTGTCTAGTTTTCATTCATCCTCAAATCATTGGTTTAAACAAAAAGAGATACCAAGATTGATAACAAACATGAACAACATAAAAAAGACAAATAATCTCACCTTGAAGAAACCCTCTTTGGGAAAAACTCCATCGTTAAAATGGAGGGAAATGCCTCTCACTTCAATTCTTCACCCTCTACATCACTCTTTTATTATTTAGATCTATGGATGGGGACTGTAACTACTTTCCCCCACTTGTTTTTTCAAATGTTAGGATTAAATTGTTATGATCCTCCATTTTCTCAAGATGTTTCAGTCTCATAAGCATCAACTGTGATCTATTCCACATTTACTTCAATAGATAATTGGCTCTGGTACCTGTTATCCTAGGATTTGTAATTGTGCGAAGCCCAACACAATATCACCAAGTCTTGAGTAACTACAACAAATCCTACCACTATCACCTTAGTAAGAAATCCCCTTATTTTAGTGATGGAAGAGGTCCACCACAAGGGAGGCTTCCCTAGTGACCTCAAGGGATCAAAGTAGCAAGTTTGTTAGCCAAGCCTATCACCCCCTCTCTTGATCACCTAATGAAAAGTCTAGGTCTATGAAATGGATGAGGTATGGATATGTTTGAGTACTTTACCGGAATAAGAACACTTATAGCATATATATGATTGATTTCCAAGTATAAACATGCAATCAAAACCTGATAAGACACTAGACAATGATAATTTTCTATATCTGGTACAAAATTGCAGTAATACAACAGTTTATGACARCAAGTACAAGTTTGTAACAAAAACAATAAATATGCCTAAAAAATGCAACAATTGACAACATAAACACTTTTCCCATATCTTCATGGTACATTGAGTTGACCCCTTAGTCGAAATAGGTGGTCAACAAGACCTAAAATCTAAAKTATATTATCCATTAGTGAGATWCAAAGCTAGGAACCACGAAGAAGAAAGAATACCTCTCAAAATCTTGAGMATTTGTAAGAATGTCTAGATTGAAKATACTCGGGGAAMGGTATCAAGGTCTCTCAGTGCCATCACCTAGTGAAGAGGATGAGAAACTGCATTCTGATTTTCCAAAGTTATTGTTGTCCTCTATCTGTGGTCCAGATTTCTTTGCTAGTATTGAATTTTCCTTGAGTTCCTCTATAGTGCATTTGGTTCAAAGTCCTCTATTAAAGGAAGAACTTGGTCCTCTATTTTTTCATCCAGCATGGAAGGTAGATTAAATTACAAATACATATTCATGCATGAAGGTATATTCAATGTCAAATAATTTTTCACTAACGCGGGGGAGTGCAAGGCGGGTTTACCCCCCTATGGGGCTGGGGGGGGCTATCCCCTCAGCTGGGGGATCTAGGGGAAAGCAGGCCCCTGAAGGGAAAATTTCCTTGTAAATGTATAGTGTAATTTCATAGTATATCTGGACCGTTCATTATAAGGTCACAAATCTAATGGTAGAAGTTATGTTAGGGTTTTTTTCCCTAGAAGGAAACCCTCTTTTATGAGGGAAATGTACTACAGCTATGTATTATTGTGAATATTGTATTATGAGTGAGGAGACTGTGAGAGAAAGAAGAGGAAGTTACAATGGGTGTGTTGTAGGTTGTATCCCTTCATTTACTGGATAATAATAAAGGAAAGAACTGGAAATTTCTCTGGTGGACGTAGCCCACACTGGGTGAACCAAGTATATTTGTGTCTCTATTATATTGTGTATCTTCTGTGTTTTATTTCTGCATTTGTTTTATTTTATTGCTCCGCGATCCTTTTTTTCTAACAACTGGTATTAGAGAAAAAGGTAACTTGTAGGAAAAGAGGGTTCCTAGTTCAAATGGGAGAAATGGAAAAAGATGGAAAGTTTAGGGTCGAGAAATTTAACAGCCAAAACTGTCAGTTATGGAAGATGCATATGGAACATTATTTATATCATAAGGATCTATTCCTACCATTGGGTGGAATAGAAAAGAAGTCAACGACCATGAAGGACAAAGAATGGGAGGTTCTTGACATAAGGCACTAAAAACAATACAGTTGAGCTTGGCAGCGTCGGTGGATTTCAATATTTTGAAAGAAAAGACAACGAAGGACTTGATGGATGCACTAGCTAAACTGTATGAAAAACCCTCGACATACAATAAGGTATTTATAATGAAGAGATTATTTAATATGAATATGTTAGAAGGTGGGTCTATTGCAGATCATTTAAATGAATTTAATATGGTTACTAATCAACTAAGTTCTGTAAAAGTGAACTTTGATGATGAGGTCAGGGCTCTTCTAATCTTATGCTCATTTCTAGGAAGCTGGAATGGCTTGGTCATGGTTGTAAGTAACTTCGTCTCTCGTTCAAACACTTTAGAATTTGATGATGTTGTTGGTGTTATCCTTAGCGAGGAAATGCAATGAAAACAAATAGGTGAGACATAGGGGGAGACAAAAGGATAGAGGAAAGGGCTCAGGGAACCATGGGAATTATAGGAAGGGAAGATCCAAATCCAGATTGGGAAACATAGAGTGTTGGAATTATGAAAAGAAAGGGCATCTGAAGAAAGACTACAGAGGTCCAAAGAAACAAAGAGATGGACAACAGAAGAAAAATCATAAAGCAAATGTAACAGGTGATGTGTTACAAGATGCTTTGATTCTTTCTGTAGATAATATTTATAAGTCTTGGGTAGTAGATTCAGGGGCTTGATTTAATGCCACACCCCATAGGAAACGTTTTCTAGATTATTTTCAAGGTGATTTTGGACATGTTCATTTGGGTGATGATGCACCATGCAAAATTGATGGAATGGGAAAGGTAAAAATAAAGCAAATGAATGGAAACCAATGGTTTTTGAAAGAGGTAAGACATGTTCCAGATCTAAGGAAAAATCTAATTTCAACAGGGCAGTTGGCAAGTGAAGGTTGTATATCCATATTTACAGATAAGGTGTGGAATGTCACCAAAGGATCATTAGTGATAACAAAAGGAGAGAAGGTAGGTACATTGTATTTATGTACTGATAATACTAACTTTTCTATGTCTTTAGCATCTACAAGAGTGGATACAACATTGTGGCATCATATTCTTAGACACATGAGTGAGAAGGGGATGCAGATACTTCACAAAAGAAATTTGTTGCCAAATCTTAAACAAATTGATTTGGATTTCTGTGAGCATTGTGTTTATGGAAAACAAAAGAGAGTCAAATTTCTCAGAGTTAGAAAAGAAAAGAAGAGTGAAAGTTTAGAGATTGTGCATACAAATGTATGGGGACCAGATTAGGCATCATCTCTTGGTGGATCTCGTTATTATGTTACTTTTATTGATGATGAAACTAGAAAAACTTGGGTTTATTGCATTCGAAAAAAATCTTATGTTTTTTATGCTTTTAAGAAATGGAAAGCTTTGGTTGAGAATGAGACATGAAAAAGGTTGAAGTGTCTTAGATTAGAAAATGGAGGTGAATATTGTAGCAAGGAGTTTGATGATTACTGTTCATACCATGGGATTTGTAGAGAGAAGACAGTTTCAGAAACACCACAAGAAAATGGTGTGTCAGAAAGGATGAACAGGACAATTATGGAGCGTGCAAGGAGTATGAGATTGCATGATGGTTTTCCCTTACAGTTATAGACAAATGTTGTAGATACTATTGTTTACTTAATAAACAAAGGACCTTCAATATATTTAGATGGTATAATTCCATAGGAGGCATGGACAGGTAAAAAGGTAAACTATTATTTTTTGAAGACTTTCGGTTGTGAAGCATTTGTCCATATTGATAAAGAAAATAGAACAAAGCTTGAGGCAAAATCCAAGAAGTGTACCTTTATTGGATACAGTGTTAATGATTTTAGTTATTGCTTATGGTATTATGAAAATAACAAAATCATTAGGAGTAAAGATGTCATAAATGAGAAGGTCATGTACAAAGATCAGTTTCAGGGAAAGAAACATGAAAAAGAAAAACTAGAATACACAGTGCTTGATGAGATCACTGAAAAAGAAATTCCAAAGGTACTAGAAAATCAAAATGTACAACAACGGGAGTAGCAGGTACCTCAAACTCCTGCAAGTGTTGTTAGAAGATCTACCAGGTTAAGTAGACCCCCTGAACAATACTCTCCTTCATTGTATTATTTATTGTTGACTTATTATGGTGAACCAAAATGTTATGAAGAGGCAATGCAGGTAGACACTAAAAAGAAGTGGGAGCAAGGAATGAAAGAGGAAATGGATTCCCTGGTAAATAACCAGACTTGGGATTTGGTTCAGTTTCCTGCATGAAAAAGAGTATTGCAGAATAAATGGGTTTACAAGTTGAAGGAAGAAGATGGAGGCAAAAAGAGATACAAGGGTAGACTTGTTGTAAAGGGGTTTACACAAAAGAAAGGTATAGATTTGGATAAAATATTTTCTCTTGTTGTTAAATTGACTTCAATTAGGACTATTTTAAGTCTTGTGGAAGTATAATATTTGCATCTTGAACAGTTAGATGTAAAAACAACTTTTCTCCATGGGGATTTGGAGGAAGAGATTTATATGCAGCAACCACAAGGGTATGAGGTCAAAGGGAAGGATAATTTGTTATGCAGGTTGAATAAGATATTGTATGGCCTAAAGAAATCTCCAAGGCAGTGGTATTTGAAGTTTGATAGGTTTATGACAAAACAAGGTTATAGTAGATGTCATTTTGATCACTATGTTTATTTTAAAAAACTAGAAAATGGAGGCTATATTATCCTACTATTGTATGTAGATGACATGCTTGTTGCAGGGTCTAATATGCAGAATATAAATGTTCTCAAGAAGAAATTAGCTAATTCATTTGCAATGAAGGATTTGGGTGCCACAAATAAAATCCTTGGTATGGTAATAACAAGATATAGGAAAAATAACAAATTGACATTGTCTCAGGGTGAGTACACAGAGAAGGTGTTGGAGAGGTTTAGAGTGCAGAATGAAAAACCGGTTAGTACACCTTTGGCCATCCATTTCAAATTAACTAAGGAAATGTGTCCCAAGACGCACGAGGAGATAGAATACATGTTCAGGGTCCTTTATTCAACAACAATTGGCAGCTTGATGTATGTGATGGTTTGCACAAGACCAGATATTGCACATGCAGTGGGAGTTGTGAGAAGGTATATGAAAAATCCAGGTAAAGAACATTGGGACGTAGTAAAGTGGATTCTTAGGTATTTGAGAGGTACTACTACTCATGCATTATGTTTTGGAGTTTTAGACACGGTTCTACATGGATATGTTGATTCATATATGGTAGGTGATAAATATAGCAGGAGGAGCACCACAGGGTATGTTTTTACTATAGGTGGAACAACAATAAGTTGGATTT
>JASDQU011442990.1:0-23367 GCA_032191745.1 Picea mariana | reverse complement strand
GGAGAGACAATGAGTCAAGTATTGTCCAAATTTTAGGTTCTAGTTCATTACAATTTTGGAGGTATATTCTTTGGAAGTTAGGTTTTTTTACTAGTCTTGAAATTAGTCTCAAACAAGCCATCTTTTTATTTTCTCTATAAAAAAATTTGGTAAAGTTTCAGACTTTGAAATTTTTGAAATCCTAAGAATACATAGCTAAATCCAAGTGGATTTTTTTTTCATATTTTGAATCATTATAATTTTTGAGATATATCTCATGGAAGTTTTTTTTTTTTTACTAATTCTAAAATTAGTCTTAAAATGGGCATTTTGGCATTTTTGCTATAACATTTTATCAACGAAGGTTCAAACTGTGAAATTTTTGGAGTTTAAGAAGTCATATCAGAGTACTACAGGACAAAATTTCAGACTTGGAAGGGTTCAAAGGTTAGAGATATATCAGGAAAAAGGTCATCCATCCAAACATACTCTAAAATTAGGGTTTGAAAGGTACCTAACTTACAATTGGCATAACATTTTATTGGAAGATTTGTTTTTAGTGATTCAAAACTTGTGATGAAGAGAAAATAGAGGAATATTATTATTTTATCCCACATGTCTCAAAAAATATTTCAACACCAATTAAACCTCCAAAAATCTTATCTATATCTCATGAATAAAATGAGGAGATACATAAAAATCTATGCAAATTAGAGGACCAATTTAATGATTTGAGTGCTAGGTCAATAACAAGTGATGAGTTGGTAAACACACAAAGAAAAATTAAATCAATGGAAAAGAAGATGGAACAATGGAAAATAATATGGATGAAAATAAGGACATGAAAAAAAGATGGATGAAAATAAAGAAGAAATACAAAAAACCATGAATAAAATGCAAAAAACCATAGAAACCATTCTCTTACAGAAGATCCCTAATAGGGATATGGAGACCCGAGAAAATCATGAAAATAAGGAGAACAATATTGTTGATACTTAATCACATATGGGGAGTATATTGTCACATTTGGAGAGCACAAATACTGAATCTCAAAATTATGATCATTCATTACTCCAAGATCCGCTTCATCAGGGCTTCAAGTTGGCACCAAGGAACTACTTCATTCCAAAGATGAATATGATGAATGTTTATGGTAAATATCCTATGCCATGTATATTCTATATGGAGCAATACTTTGATCTACACCAAGTCCCAATCTTACAAAATTTAAGGGGCATAAATGTAATGAGAATAAATTATTCTACATAGACTATGAAGAGGAAAAACATCAAGAATTGGAACCATCACAAGATATAGATCTAGAAAACACTACTACAACAATATCTTGTCATGCATTGGTTGGAATCAATACTCTACAAATCCTCAATATACAAGAATGCATAAAAAATGAAAAGGTAATAGCAATGATTGATTCTGGTAGTACTCATAACTTCATCAATTACAAATTAGCAAAAGACCTCAATTGCTTTGTATTTCTAGCACTAGAGTTTCAAGTAATGATTGTAGATAGAGGTACCAAAAATTGTTCTTGGAAGTGCCACAATATTAAGTTAAATATTGGGGAGTATTTATTGGTTAGTATCATGATTTCCATCCAAATGGGTGGTGTTGATGTCACATTAGGGGACCAATGGTTATAGTCATTGGGAAGAGTGGCCCTTAATTTTAAAGATATTTTCATGAGATGTTTCTCAGAAGGAAAGGAAATTTAGCTTAGATGTATCCAAGGGAAAATCTCTAAGGTGATAAGCTCTAATAGCATGAAAAAATTACTTGAAAAAGGACACCATGGTGTAACTACACAATTGTTCTCACAATTGTTCTTCACTAGTAATGATGGTTACGAAGAATGATGGCTCATGGATTATGTGTCCATATTATAGATAATTTGACAAAATGACCATCAAACATAAGTTTCCTATTCCTGTCATTGATGAATTATTAGATGAATTGCATGGAGACAATTTCTTTACTAAGTTGGATCTTCATTCAAGATATCATCAAATCAGAATGAGGCAGGAGGACATTCCCAAAACAATCTTTAGAACACATGAAGGACATTATGATTTTTTGGCTTATGCCATTTGGATTTACTATTGTACCATCAACATTTCCATGGTTGATGAATTCGTTTTTTGAACCCTTCCTTAGAAAATTTGTGTTAGTATTTTTTGATGACATACTAATATACGCCAAATATTTGGAAGAGAATGTACAACATGTTGACAGAGTATTACAAATTTTGGAAGAGAAATTTTTTTATGCAAATCATTCCATGTGTTTCTTTGGGGTTCAAGAAGTGAAACAATCAAGTTGTATTGTATCTCATGAAGGTGTAAAAGTGGACCCTTGTTGACAATTTGGTTGTCATTGATTTCAACCTTGATAGATAGGTGAAGTATCATTGATTGATTGGTTTGAGAAGCATTGTCATTATTGGACAAAAAGTTATGAAGATGACTTGAATGTCAAGCATTGCCAATATTTGACATAATGTTATGAAGTTGACTTGAATACCAATAGAAATATAATATTGACTAATATATTGTATGAGATTGATGCACTCATCCTACATTGTATGAGGTTGATGCAATCACCCTAATAGCAATATGGTTTATGGTGAATTGTTGGCAATATGGTTTATGGTGGATTGTGTCAATAACATCCATGCACAAAAAGAAACTCTGAAGAAATTTTCCAAATAAAAAGGGTAAATGGAGAATCCAATATAGAGGCATACAAATCACAAATAAGAATGTTGGACATGGTGTTACAGTGTTGGCATTGATGTCAAATAAGATTAGTCTGGGCATCGGTATAGTCACAGAGTTAAGAAGTTTGGTATAAACATCTCAATAAGAAGTTGAATTTGAAGAAGTCGAAGAAGTCAAAGGTCGAAGTTGGATAAGTAGAAGAAGTCGAAATTGAAGATGTCGAAGATTGAAGTCGAACTTGAAGTCAAAACCAAAGCAAGTCAGGATGACCAAAGTCAAATTACACAAGTTGGTTTTTTTCTAAGTCGATTCGGTCCGAGTAGAAGTGAAGTAAATTACTCCAAAGGTCAAAGTCGAAATAAAATTGAGTCGGGAAATTCAAATCAGCCAAGGAAATTCGAGACGACCAAAGTTGAATCTCTCAAGTCAGTTTTCTTCTTAGTCAAGTCAGTCCAAGAATGAAGTAACCTAAACGTCGAAGTCGAAGAAAAATTAAAATGGGAAATACAAGTTGGGTTGAGGCTGAAGAAAATTGGGTGGACCAATATCAAAATACTCATGTCAGAATTTCTCCTAGTTGAGTCAACCAAAAAGATGTTTGTCGGTTGAATGTAGAAGCAAATACAAAAAGCAGTAAAGACCAAGTCGAATCTTTAGTGACTAGCAACTGAAAGGGAACTGATTTTAATATCCACCATCAACTAAAATGTTTACAAGTTGAGTTTAAATAGTCACCAACAAAGGAGATATGTGGAGGTCGATTTAGACATTCATGAAAAGGTAAAATGCATTGAAGTCGATATTGCATCCAACGACGAAAGGAAAATCTAGGCAAGTTTCTTTTAAAGAACCACCCATATTGACCACCTCACACATGTTCTGGGGAAAATTCTCACGTGTTGGCTAATTGGGCATGTTCTATGTTAGAATTGGTAGCTTGGAGGTACTTATGCATAGGAGGCACCCGACATGCGGAAGTGATCGAGCACATTTTTCCCTAGTGACTTTATAATGTGTTTTTATAAAGTAACTTTATAAAGTGATTTTATAAAGTTGGGTCCTTTAATTTTTAAATGCAAAAGTGACTTTATGATGTTATGGGTCACTTTAGTGACTTAAGTGACCTCAATGGATGATTAAGTCGTGACCATTGATCTGAAGGGAAAGTGAAGAGTCACTCAAGGGAGATCAATGGTTAGAAGAGTTACATTTCAAAATTTCTTAAAGGCAACTCATAAGGAGAGAGAGGGCACACACTTTGAGGAGAACTTGAGTAGGAAAGTGAAGAGTCACTTTTCTCAACAGAGAGATTGAGCTCATGGAGAAGTGAGATTAACAACAAGAGGAGGGTGCATTCTCCAAGGGAAAGAGGGAGGTCTATATATCTAGAGGAGGGACATGATTTCCAAGGAAGGAGAGGGTTTGTACAACTGAAGGAGGACACAATTACCGAGAGGAGAAGAGGGCAGACTTTTCAAGAAATTGCAACATTAAATGCTAAGTTGACAATGGTTAGAAAAGAGGTCATATAACATAGTTTTAGAGGTTGTACAACTGCATAGAGACACAAAAATTGAGGCAAGAGGATGGCACAATTTTGTAAGTGTCTTGTTGTACAAAATTAGTGCAGAACATTACTTCTTAAGTGCACAAAATTCAAGGTTGTATTTGTTTTTAAAGGGACTATACATTGCAGAAAATGAGGTTTGTTTTGTGTTGTTTTTATCATGCAAATTGAGGAATTATGTTGACACATATTTCTAGAATTTATTGTTGTTGTTACTTGCTGTTGTAAACTCTGATATGAAAATTCTCTGAGCTCAATAAGAATTATCTCCTTAAACTGTCATTTTTTCGGTGTATTCTTCAAGGGGCATTGCCCATAATTTATGGTGCCAAATGTATGATTTTGTTTGCTATTATAAATTATTACCGTTGTTGATTTAGTTTCAGATCTATGTCATTCAATGTTTTTTCTCATTAAGTACAATTCAGAATTGGGTTTATTGCTTTACTGTTGAAGCTTAATGATCCGGATGATTTTCGACATGAAATGAGATCGGAGATATAATAAAGAAATGCACAAATATATCATAGATATTCAATAATATAACATAAATGTATGAGATATACAACCATAAACATAGATATACAGTAATACACGATTTCTATTAATGAAAGAAATGTACAAAGACTGTAAAAATATAGAGTGAAAGACTCGCTAGAATGGTGGCAACTTATCTCTGAGAAGAGATGTGATGGATACTCGCATTCACAAGAAGATGGTTACAATGAGGCTCTGAAGGCCTTTTTACAATAAAAAGGAATGCCAAAACCCCTAGACATCCAAAGACTTAATCCTAGGAGATGAAGTGCCAAAATCCATGTGGGCCCTGTTTGGGTAAGTGAGTACATCAACTTCTCGAGGTCGTAACTTTTGCATACGATCTCCGTTTTAGGCGTGTGATATCTCGTTGGAAAGGTATTGTCAAGGAGATTCATTTTGGAGGCTCAATCATGTCTTCGACTATCATTGAGAACCTCGATATAAAAAAACCTTCATTTGGGCCCTCAAAATGGCCCCGAAAGTTAAAAACTGCTAAAAATAGTAAATTGCCAAAAAACTGTTTTGAGCCAGTCGGAAAAGTTGGGTGGCCACCGATATCCATCTGGATCACTTAATAGAAGGTTTAAATCTGAAGTATGACGTACTGTATTTCTGAGCTATATTTTCAACATGGTATCAACGTTAGGGATCTGAGTGGGAAGCTTTGGCACTTGGGACAACAAGTGATTTGCTGGGGAATTTTCTTGAAGAAGGGAGAAGTGGTTATTTTCTAGGTGGAAAAAGATGAATTCCAACATCGAGTTTGAAGATAGGTTGGAGGGGATCTCCAACTACCTGCAGTGGAAGGTTAGAATTACAAGGGTTCTATAGGACAACTAGTTGTGGTCATTTGTGAATACCATCATGCACCTGTGTCAAATCCCATGAAGTGAAGGAATCCTAGAATTAGAGTTGGTGTGGACAACCCTCAAAGGCTTCACCAAGGATTCAGACGTTTTCTTGAAGTGCGTGGTGGGGAGAGGGAATCTCTTTGACTAGAATAGATTGTGGGATGAATTTACACAGTATGAGATCCAGGAGGGGTCTCAGGAGAGGGAAGTGGATGGTGCAGACGACAAGAACGTTGCTCTCATGGGCAAGAGAAATGAGAAGAAAAAGGACATGAGAAAGGTGAAATTCTTTGCATGTCACAAGACATGCCACTATGCTAGTCACTGTCCTAACAAGAAGGAGAAGAAGTTGGAACCAGAGGTGTCAACATCAACATAGATTGTAGAGTTTTTTGAGAGACATGAGAGGGATTGTTCTCTCATGACTGGTCCCTTGTTAGGCACCTAACCTCCCTAACCCCTCACATAGGTAGAATATTATAATTACATCTAATAAAGGCCAATATTAATAGAGACCAACAATAAGGAAGAATAAGTCAAATGTAAGAAGATCTAATAGAAGCTTCCACTTCTAGAAGGATCTTCCTTTAGATTGTTCTTTTGGATAGATAGATTTATTATAAATAGGGGTAGAGGGTATGAGAAATCTTGTCTTGTATATTATTTTAATATATCTCTAATTTGCTGGAGGTTTCCCCCTCGAAGAGGCAAGTGAAAATTGTTATCATTAATAAAGGTGCTCTTTCTGGTGTTATTCTGGTATTATTGTGGTATTTTCTGGTTATATCATTGTTGTTCTGCCATTTCTAGCTAAAATATTTTTGTTCTGCTAAAATAGGGGCTTTGGCCTTGGTTTCCTTCCTCTACACTTCTTTTCATGTCTACGATTTCGTTTGACAACTTCTTTACCATGCGTTGTTGGTATTCTATGTCCCCACTTCCCTTTTCAGGACCTTGTTTTGTTTGTTTCCCCGAGGGTTTGTTCAACAGGAGTCCTCTCCTTGGAGGAGGTTGAACTTCCTTATTAACTAATGAGACCTGGAATTCTTTACATCTCTTCATTTGGAATTCTATTGTCTTGGCTTCTTAAAAATTCTTAGCTAAGGTTGTTTTTGCATCCCTCTTCACAAACATGGAAATGGAAGCCGGGAGAGTGTTAGTGTATACTTCAATTTGCAACTTCTGAGTGGGTTTAGCTTCGGGTTGAAATTTGTTTAGGATAGTGGTGAATCGTTGATTTAAGTCTTTAACCTTCTCCTTTGAACTCATGGTGGTGGTTAACAACTCATGCATCAAAGCTCCTCTAGTGGTTTCTTCTGCAAAATTGTCTAGAAAATCCTTTCAAAACTTCGTCCAACTGGTTATGGACCCTACAGGTAAGTTGAAATATCACGTGGAGGCCGAATTCTCAAAATTATAGGGGAAAATCCTGCATACTACATCTTCATGTTGGACATTCATCAGTCTAATATCTAGTATGAATTTTTTGATATGGTCTTTAGGCAATCCTGAGGTTTCAGGGTCAAATTTAGGGAGTAACTTTTCTGAATGTTTGGGAAGGTTATGTACTCGTCTGGGGATGGCCAGAGCATCTCTAGCCAACCAAAGTTGATTATTATGAGGTGGGTTTCCCCTTTCTTCATTATGATCATTGTTATCTTTCATGTTGTCCGACTCTGAAAATGAGTGTTCCGAGTTAAACCCTTCCTCGTTAGAAAAATTGTCGAGCTCGGAGCAGTTCCCGACTGGTGTTTCAGGGATTAGATTAAGAGGATGCTCATTTTTGGTGAGTGTGAAGTCTATCAGGTCTTCTATTATGTGAACAAAACACTAGTCGGGGGTTTCGACCACTGGTCTGCTTACTTGTTTTCTATGAGGAAGTAACGAAGCTAATGGTAGTGCTCTGATTTGTCAGGTGTAAGCTCTTGTGATTCTTTTGAACTAGTTCAAATCCTTGTGGGGAAGAGTGTAAGGTATATCAGGGAATAAATGTTCTTCCTCTTGCTGGGGTGAGTTACACATTTCAGGAGTACTCAGTGTGTGTGGGTTGTCTTGAGAATGACTAACCATGCATGTGGGTTGTTTTGAATCTACAAGTTGTGTGAAATATTATGTCAAAAATATTGTCATCCATTCATTCTTCAACCCTCCTTCTAGTGCCAATTCTGTTGAGGGGTCCTAAATCCCTTTAACTCAAAAGTAGGAACCAAACCTGACACCAAGGCCCAATTAGACTCTGCAGCGTTTAATGGTGGAATGGTTCTCCAAATCTCATGATCCAACCGATTAGTCGATGGGATTTACATAGTAATTGATAGGATGTCTTCTTGTGAGAGCTCCTCCTTCAGTTTGAACATTCTCTTTTTTGTAGTTTCTCTTATATGTGGGACTGATACAAGATAAATTTGGTATAAACTAGTTGGGTGACAAAGGGGAAATGCTTAACTACTAAAGAAGGATGAGCTTGGTATAACCCTCATGCTCAAGCATGCAGACAATGATTCTTACACCTATGACAAGCCTAGTACTAATACATCAACTTGTTGGCATTCTGATTATTGACTGAGATACAATTGATCAGAAGAGAACATACATGCAATAAAATGATGGAAAGAAAAATAGTTTCCTTAGCTCTAATCACCAATCACACATTAACACAATGATTTGTTTACATCATTAGAGGCAAGAATTATAAAAATATTGAATCAGATAAATTATCAACAGATTCAAAAACTCTTACTCATTATAGCATCCATTCATGAGATAAAGTTGGAAGTAATTCCTCCTTATGATCCAATCACACATGCTTTTGATGAAAATAAAACCTTGTCTCGGGTCCTAAACAAGACTTCTCAATTAAGGTAGCTACGAAATAGTTCTTTACAATTCAAAAAATGAGGGTCTTTTCAAAAACTATCGACCTTTTCTAACAAGTCGATCCTCTTATTTATAACATATTATTAACTAAAAATAACTATCAAAAGTGCAAGCTAAGTAAAACAAAACATCTCCACATGGCACTTTCATCTCTTAGTCTTCTAAGATTCATCACATGGTTTCACTTGAGTGGATGACTCTTCTTATACTCTGACCATTTGACGAAGAGTTCCTCACATGTGTTGGCATACAAGAATCTATGTTGGTCCATCGAGGCTGAAAGGATCTCGTTTATCTCCACTGACCATGCTCGATATTTGACTTCTTTAGCACTTGACTACAGTAACAATGTCTGAGCCTGGATCGAGTGCTCCATGAACTGTTGTACTTGACTTGGCACCATGTTTGTCACCTTTTCTATATCTACAGCCCACGACGAGTCTTGTTCGACATGTAGTTTGACTATGTCATGCAAGTCAACAAAGTCATCGGGTGTGTCGAACTCTAGGAGGTCGATGTCTCTCATCGCCCTATTGATATTGGTCCAACTCCTTTCTCACTCGAACCATTTCTCTTGGATTTCTTGATCAGGTTCTTGGGCCATTTTCACCCAGTATTCGGTCGACTTCTTTATGCGGTTGATGTTGCTATCCCTTAGTACCCCAATGTCATACTCTTATGAGTCTTGGCCCTGTTCAACCACACTGATGTAATTGATTCTTTCCACTTCATAGTGTGCTTTCTCATACCATATTTACATATCCTTGCACGTTTCCAGCACCATAAGGGTGTCTTCCTAGAAATTGACTATCTCTGCAGTGAAAAGGTACCGCTCATTCGTGAATTTACTGTAGGCATCTTGGAATTTTATTCTCAAGAACACCGTGGCCTGCATGGATTCCTGATAGTATTTCACCAAATGGCGTGGATGATCCAAATACTTCAACGCAGCGGCCAAATCCTCTTCATCTTTCCTTTCTCTATCCAGGGTGGCATCTATGATTGCCATCTCTGCGCTGATAAGCTCAGACGTCTTGGCATGCTCTACGCTAATTAATTTCTCCTCTGTGGTGATGAGGATGGAGATGTCCATAGTAAGCCTCCTCTTCTTGGTGGTTCTCTTCATGATGGCGTTCCTCTTTCGGTTGTAGGAGATGGCTTGTATATCAACGACCTCATCCACGGGTTCGGGGATTTGCTGCTCTCCCCAAGTAAGTGTGTTTCCCAGGCTCCTAACAGTGTATATTTGTTCAAGACTGGGTTCTTGAACCTATTTTGTGTGTCCCAAAATTTCGGCCTCTGGTTGTTTCTCATTGGGAGGTAAATTACCAACCTAAAATGATGCATCAGGGGCAGGTTTGGTACTTACTTGATAATTGACTGTTGATGTCAATTTCCTACTGTGGAATTTCTTCCCCTTACTCACTTGATCCTAGCTCATCCTTCGGGTTGTCCACTTGGGTTCTTAGTTTATCGAGTAGCTCAGTGTCTAAGACACTTTCAACCTCTTGGTCGCTCTGTGGAAGGCTTTGAGTTGGAGCATCGAGAGTTGGGGAAGATACTTTCTCGGGTTCCTTTTCCTCTATAATCTGTACTAGAGTCACCAGGGAAACCTATGAACTCTCCTCATCATCATAGATAGTTATTAAGTCGTGTAAGGGGTTTGGTGCACTTTCTCTCTATGATGTCCTAGATATCTTGGGCTGATTCGAACCATCCCCTGGTGATCCGGCCTGTGGTGTTGAAACTTCAGGGTTATCTAACCCGATGATTTCTTCAATTTGTATTGGCTCTGGGTCAGTTGGACCTCCTCGACTTTTGATTGGATTGTTGACAGGAACCCTTGTCATATCCATGACATCTGGGTCATTTTGTAGATGATCAATTACTCATTGTGCCTCTTCCATTAAACATAGACCCCTTTTATGTGCCTCCAGTGTCAAGAACAATCCCCTTCCTTTCACCTTTGTTGCCTCTGCCTCTCTGATTTCTTCTCTGTCTTTGAGGGCCTCTTTAACCGAATATTCTATTGATACCACCTAATCATCCATGCTCATGTCCTTGAACCTAGTCATGTTTGGGTTGTCCATCCTCTGTACCACCTCGTCCCAGTCCTGGGCATTCTCTGTGAAGAACTCATCCTCAAATTTATCATGAGAATATGGCCAACAAGATGACACTTGCGATGCATGTTGGAGGACCAGTCCTTTAGGATCATGCTTGTGGAATCGGCCTGTAGGGAACCTAAATTCAAGATGGCTCAACCCTTCTTGTTTGGATTGAGCAATATATTTTTTTAGATAGAACCCCACATGGAAACCATAGGGTATGAAGGCCCAGTTCTTGTATTTGACCAATGTGGTGTTACAGCCCTGCAAGATGGTCTGATAACAAATTTATACTATGACGAGCCAGTCTGGGACATGAGATGGTAGGAGATGTGGTGCTTTGGTTTCCATGAACACCCTGATGTAGGTGGCACACTCATCCAAGTACCAATGGCCTACCTTGGATATCATTCTCTTTGTTGTCTCTGATAGCCTTGGGCATTCCTTCTTAAAAAGAATAAAATAAATTCGGGCGATGAATTCATTGCATATAAGGGAGTAAGATTTCTTATACCTGTTTTCCCATAGCAAGTTGAAGTAGATGTAGACCAGGAGCTCTACAACATTCCATCTCATATTCATGTTGGTGAAGACGTTCCTAGCGCACATGACATCGATCAGGTATGAGGCCATGTAAAAATTTGGTGCCTCTCCTTCCTTCAGTGTTTGAGCCTGCTGCACACAAGTGCTTAGTTGTTTGGAGATTATTTCTCCCCAGTTGAAGCTACACCCGACGATTGTGACTGTGTATGCCAAAGGCATCCAAGCTTCTAAAAACTTGGAGAAATCCTTTTCTCCGTATAATCGACAGATGAGAGCCATTAAATAGATGTATGGCTCCCTTAGGTTGTTTTTCCCATACCATCCATTGCTCTGATTGGTGAATTTATTGTCTTCCCTCCACCATGAGGCCATCAATTGGCTGGTGTCATGGAGTTCATATAAATTCACCATGAAGTCTGTGTTGATCTGCTCCTCCAGGTCCCTGAGCTTATAGTATTTTTGGACCTCTGTTGGGAGGAAGAATTCTATGGAACCTCCATTCTCCTCATTAATCAAACATTTCTTCCCATATGTATGGTCGATGAGCCACTCGAGGACCTCTATGCAGGGGAAAACAGGGGTTATTCTCACCACCATGTGTAAATATGACCATCAAATGTTGGGGAACACCTAGTCATCGAGCGCCCTTATGTATGGGTCACTGTGTGTTATATACTCTAGGTATTCTTCTCTGCTAATAATGTTGAAGAGATCCCCCCACTGTGGGAGCACTACCTTGGATTCAGTTCTTGCCTCTATATCACCAAAGGCCAGATGTTGGATGAAAACCTTCTTTGTTGTTGTCTTGACGACATGCTTTGGCCTAGGGACGTACTCCAATTGCCTCACGGTTCTTGGAGAAGAAGCTTCGCTTGTCTATTTTTCTTTTAGATTTTGTGCTCTCAGTGAGTGTCTGGTGGTTCACTTTCTCAGTGGCATTGTTCTTGCAACTTAAGAAAAATTTCATCTAGTGAATTGACAGAATCAGATACATACCTCTGAAGCTTGTTAAAACTTGTTTTTTTTTATAATCATGGGGTCGATACAGCCTTTGCATTGCTCGTCTTGATCCTTCAGATTCTTTGGAATTATATTATGTGCATAATGAATTTGTTCACAATGGTTCAAGAGATTTAAAACAGGAAAGATCTTATCGTGTCACATCATCCATTCAATTCGGGTTATGAGTGAATTTTCAATAAATATGTTGTCGAATATTTAGAACTTAAATTCATCATGGGTTAATGGTGGAGGCATGGGTGGTGATGTGGTATATCAGTGAATTCAAAAATGTTGTTTTGAATGGCGGACGAGGTACCAACTAATGCGGGGTTAGGTATTAATTAGCTCCTTAAATGCCCAAAATCCGATCGTATCTAATGCTGAAAACATCCCATCGTGTCACTCTTTCAGTGGATGGATCGAGGGTTAGGATTATAATATGAACCTTTTCGTTGATATCCTCTTGCAAAGCTCTGATGTCAAACTATATTACTATATAGTTCTGACGTGGCGAAGTTGACCCAGAGGTGTGACTAGGACCTAGGGAACCAAAAAATGACTCGGGATACAACTAGACTGTACGACTCTCTTACCCAGTAAAGACATGTGGCATTCGAGATCAGTGACTTATTTCATTTGTATTAATCAGAGTCAAGACTTTCCTTAAGCTATTCGTTCCAAAACAAGCCTTAGCTTGTCGATGCCGAAAAAGTGTCAAGGATTGACGATCGACGATAACCTACCAAAGTGCCCTCGGATCGGCTCCCTCGAAAAAGACTCAATGCTGAAACCGCATCGGGGATCGATGGTCGGGGATAAATTTATCGTAGTAAAAAATGTTTGTTGTGATCCTTCTGGATTTTTCATGATGCTGATAAAGTGTGTCAGGCATCGGCTATCAACGATTTATTTTCATCCTTCGTTAACATTTGTCCTCCTCGTATTTTACTGATGTCAAAGGGGATCAACTATCTCTCGAACCTTTATTCAAAAAAACTTACATAAAACAAAGTTTTCTTCTACCTTCTGTCGATGAAGATCGGTGCTCGATGACCATGGTTTTTTGATTGGTTCCTTTTCTTACTTGAATTCTTTTCGATGCCGAACCTGAGCACGTTGGGTGCAGTGTTTGGATGTCAATTCTTAATTCAGGTGTTAAGGTATTTTAGTCATGGGGTTTCATATGTTCAAACAACTTGAATAGGTGATGAGAGTCATGAAAATAAGAAAATACAAAAGATTTCCAAAAATGAAATTGAATCAGACAGTGCAGAAGATCAAGTGGTACCCAAAAAGTAAAAAATGTGCTAAGGATTTTTAGGGTGTGTTGAGTGCTCAACAAGTCCATGCCCCATATTGCAAAATGGAATTGGAATTCAATAGGCCTAATAGGTAAGGAAAATAACTTTTCCTTCTCAGTGAAGCGTTAGAAATCTTCACATTTTCGAACCAATAAATGGGCATCTTGGTGGAGTGAAGGGAAAACATAACTTGCATGTAAAAAATTTGCTATAGTGGTTTTGGCTGAAAAGTGACCTCCAAAAATGATAGAATTTCATTGTTCAAGTGCCATTTGGGCTTGATCAGGAGTCAAGCATCGTGACAAACCCCCATCAAGGTTTCTTCGGTAAAGGATTTGGTTTGGTAAAATATACTAGACAACTTGTAAACAAAGTGTTCATTCCTCTTTAGAATCCATGTCTGGTGGGAAAACACCATTGATAAGAAAATATATGATAGGACCATACCATGGTTATGAGGATAACTCAGTTTCGTTAACCAGTTCTTCGAAAGCAATCAAGTCATCTACTTGAGGTGGTTCAACTATGATCGAGGGATGGGATTGGGTTAGAAATTCAACCAGCCTCATCCCCCTTATGGTTTTCATCAGTTTAATGTCCAAGTCATATTCTTTCATGCGCATGATCCATTTGGACCACTTACTATGCAATTTAGTTTGATTCAAAGAAGTGACTAAGAGTGGTATAGAATCTTTTTGTCAGGTGACTTATTAAAGAATTGTTCGTCCCTGGTGGACTATGTCTCCAAGTCCTGCTCTCAAATGGGTAGATATTTTTATTAACTCCACAAAAGAATTGGGAAAACACATAAGTATACCTCATTATGGAGTTAATATACATAATCTTTGCTCAGATCATAAAACTAACACCACCACTGCATTCATGGCGTCGTTTTACCTAAAAATGATTGTCTCCATGCCTCGATTCGAGTTAGACACTTTTTATCTCAAGAGGTACCCTTGCCTTAGTTTCTGTGCCATTGCTCCTACAATGATTGACTGGACAGATCTCAAAATCCATGCCAATTCTCAAAAATAGTGAAAAACTATGTACTGTACAGATGCGCTCGACCTGCCTCTCGTGCTCTTGTGTTTTGAATCACTGACCGAAGGCCTCCTTATATAATATTTTGTGGGTGGTTAGGCATAAATGAATCCATTGGTGAATTGGTTACGGATGCTAAGTTTAGGTGGTGGTTAGGCGAAGTCACGGGCTTGAATCCCATGGGTCTCCCCTTTTATACATATGGTTATAACAAAAAGGCTTGCTCTGTTAAATATAACAGACGATTGCTAAAACAAAGGGCAATTGGTGGAATAGCTAAATATAGTGGAAAGTTGGGATAAGCCCCTAGGATAGCAGAATACTGGGGTCATATGGGTTAAACAATAGTGCTAGGTTTGGGCCGAAGGCCTATCCCCTTTCCTTTGGCGCCCATATAAAGTTTCAAACTTAAATAAAACTTTAAACATATTACAAATCAGGAATATGTATGGGCATGATGGCTAGCGCGGAGGTGTGGGGCCTTTGGGATAGTGGAGATGTCATGAGTTTGACTCTTGGGGAGTCATATAACTTTTACACACCAACCATTAGAGGGGTGCCACATGGCATCCCATGATTGGGCCACGTGGCACCATATAATTTGTCCACAAAATTGCCACTTGTCACAATCTGATTTGCCCATGAAACTGACACATGTCATCACCTAACCTGCCCACGTGTTTTCCATCCTTGCCACATCATCCCATGACAACCCATATGTAATAACATGCCACGTGTCACCCTTTTAGTGGTGCCATGTGGCACTTTGAATTTTTTTATTTTTGACCAAGTTTGACTGAACTTTGACGGCTCATATCTTTTGATTCGTAACTCCGTTTGATGAGTTGTTCACGTTGTTAGAAATCTTGTGACGCACACTTCATGATTATTCTCTTTTCACTGATTTTTGGGAACTTTGCATTTTTTTCCCTTTTGTTGTCTGCTAAAGCCATCCTGAGTGTTTTGATTTGCTTCTATGCATTCTGAGTTGTTCTTAGCCTTCTCTGGATCCTTTTTGGATCAAAGAGAGATGTAGGCAAAAAAACCTGAACTTTGTAGCCTTGGATGTAATGTGGGAATTACTCCAAGGCTTTATACAAAGAATGACCATGTTTCTCCAGTGTAGAATATTTCATTTGGTGTGTCTTCAAATTCTGGCTCACGAAGGTAGCCTTGAACTAAGATTTTCCTCATGATCCTTTTGCAATAAGATTGAAGAAATTGTCTCCTCTGATGAATTATTATACATGACAAAGTCTTTAGAGGGATTATGACTTATTAACAGAGGGGAAAAAGCAATGGCTTTCTTAATGGATTCAAAATCCTAATGGGTAGGGGGATCCCATTTGAACCGAATGTACTTCTTCATAATCTGATTTAGAGGTTTGACTACTTGAGAAAAATCAGGATTGAAGTGTCTCAAGAAGTTTATATTTCCAAAGAAAGATTGCATTTCTTTTTTATTAGTAGGTAAGGGTATATTTCTTATTGTTTCCACTCTCTTGGGATCAACTTTGACACCTTATCGAGAGACGATGTGACCCAAAATATTTCCCTCCATAGCACCGGAAATGGTATTCTTAGGATTTAAAGATATGCCAAACTTACGACTTCTAATAAGAACTTGCCTAAGGTGATTAAAATGACTACTTCATTCTTTGGAAAAGACTGTGAGGTCATTGAAGTAGAAAACAATCATCTTACCCAATAATCCTTTGAAATAAATTTCCATAGCATGTTGAAAGGTGTTCTCGACATTAATCAAGCCAAAAGGCATCTTTTTATATGCATATGTGCTCCAACGGGTAGTGAAGGTGGTTTTGTGACTATGAGAAGGCTTGAGGGCTATCTGATTGTAACCTGAGAAACCATATAAAAGGGACATCATTTGAGCCCCAAAGACTTGTTGGAGGATCTCTTCCATTGGTGGGACATGGTAGTTGTCTTTTAGGGACACCCTATTCAAATGACGAAAGTCGACACACAAACAACTATCACCAGTTTTCATCCTAATGGGAACCAAATTAGATACCCATTGTGAGTAACATACATGGTATATGACCCCAGATGCTTCCATCTTGTCTAATTCAACTTTAATTGTCCATTCCAAAGAAGGGTTGTTATTTCTTTGTATCTTCCTGTAAGGTTTCGAATCAGGGATTATGGGTATGGCATGGATTATCTCCTGCATATCAAAAACCTTGAGATCCTCATAGGACCAAGCAAAGAAATCCTTGAACTCTGTCAAGAGTTCCACGAATTGAGCAATCTCATAAGGAGAACACTGTGACCCTATATAAACCAGTTTTGGATCTTTCTCAATTACAAGTTTATAGGGATGGCTTCTTGCACCTTCCTAACAAATTCACTATCAATACTAGGTGAAGATGTAGTGGCATCATTGGAATAAAACATGGATTCCAATGCGAACAAACCAAGGGGAATCTTATTTGTCTTCAATTGGATTATGTCCTCGGTTTCCTTTTCCAACTCATGGTTGATATGTAAATCCTTGAATTCCTCCTTGTTTTGAAGGAACCTACATATTTTTTCACCAGTATCAAAAACTTTCCAAGAGTCAACGTTATCAGGTAACACATGTCTATGCAAAATTTGGAATTTTATATATTTGACAGACCTTACAAAATCCGAAGTGAAGCAATAACCATCCAAGGCCAATGTATCAACTATGTGGTTTGCGGCCCTAGGCATGACTTGAATGTTGAAAGATAAAAACTTCTCAATAAGCTCCTTAGCCCTTTGGTGGTATTGCTTGAGGAGAAGGTTATGAACTTTATATTTATCTCTGATTTGATTCACAACCAACTCAGAATCCCCACTAACCAACAAATGGTGAATTCCTAAGTCTAATCCCTTTTGGAGGCCTTGAACTAAAGCTTCATATTCAAACATATTATTAGTGTTAAGGAATTCTAATCGAAAAGAGAAAGAGATTGTTGTTCCCTTGAGATCACACAAGAGGAACCCAACCCCAGATTCATGCTTGGATTTAGCACTGTCAAAATCCATGCTCCACACCATTTCTTCCAACTCAGAAGGAGGGACATGTGTATCTTCCTCAAATAACACAATATACATACCCATCTTCGTGTCTTGAAAAGACACATGTTTTGTATTGTAGGAAATAGGTACAACCTTCTCTTGGTATTTTGGTTCCCTCCTAATGACAACTTCAACACCTTTATGAGGAAAGGTGAAGTGGGTTCCTTCCATGAAGTAACAACCCTTTTTGACTTTGGTGGACTACTCCCTCCCCAAAAGCATGTCGTATTCTTCAGGTAGTCTGCTACGATCACGTTTATGTGCATGCTCACATCCAGAGCTTGGTTGAAAGTGATGGATAAGTCCTTGATGTAACCAACTGTTTCTATATTCCTTGAATCCAAAGCTAACAAATATTTACATGGGCTTGTGCATTCACGACCCAATATCCTCATGACTCTAAGGGGCATGACATTGTGCCTTTCTCCTGTGTCAACACCACAATTATGGAGCACAAAATCAGAAGTCATAACTGAGATATAGAAAGAAGGAACCCCAGGGTCTATATCAATAACATCATATGCTTCCTTAGGCCGAGAAGATGACTCTTTGGAAAGAGGAACTCTTTGTTCTATTCGTGGAGTAGGAGGTGCTTGTATAACACTTGAAAGTTTTTCAAACTAAGAAGGGGTTCTAAGAGCATCTAATAACGTCATGTGGGTGGGGACCTTCGCTATATATTCAACGAAGTTGTACGACACCGGTGTTGGGAAGCAAGGCGGAAGATTATTAGGAAAATTTACCTTGTTTGGAGTCCACGAAACCCTGTTCCTTGGAGGAGAAGGTAATCTACCATTTGCTAGAAGTTTTCCTTTTTTCATTGTCCTTAGGATCAATTTTGGTCCCTTCCACCCCGTGCGGAGTGGTTTTAGGGGCTTGAATCCTAGTTTCTACAACAAAGCTTCTGAAGGAAAGATGATCATCATTGTAGGGAACATAATCTTCCATGTTAACTTGGTCATTTAGGGAAGTGGAGGCAAGCTTGTTTTTCACTAGAGGTAAAGGGGCTTTGCCAGTTTTAGACAATTCTGGGTGACGTGTATATGAGTAAAAATACTTGGGATCATGGAAATCTTGGAAAACATGGCACCAATCCACTTCAACAACATGTTTCCTAGGAGGAGGAGTAGGAGGAAAAGGAGGCATAGGCCTTGCAGGAGCAGTAAACTGAAATTCATTTACCTTTCTATTAAAGGAAAGAATTCGATTGTTCATGTTCATTAGCAACTTGAGTGTTTCAAAACTTTCCCTTTCTTCAATCGTTGAAGTTTTGGCAGGTGGGGGACCAGGGTTCATACCGAGGACCCTCGTTTTGAGGTACCTCATTCCTAGGTCTCCCATTAAAACGGGGTTGCGCTAAAGGTGAGGGAATCATACTGAATTCCTCCATGTTTCTCTCAATTTACAGGGCACTAGCCTTAGCCGTGTCTAAAGTTTGTGTTGACTTATCTTTCAATATATACTTTACATTTAGATTCATAGCGGTCATGTAGTAATGGAACAAATTGTTCCTAGATGGTTGTGAAGCATTTGGGATCCTATTCAAGGTTGAGGTAAAGCGTTGATTAAAGTTTTGAATTTTCTCCCCCTCATGGATGGAGATGGTTGTGAAATACCTGAGTAGAGAAGCCACATCATTCGCACCTTGGAAATGATTCTTGAATTCTCAGACCATAGTGTCCCAATTTGGGATACTATCATTGGGAAGCAAGCGATACCATCTCGCTGCTTCGCCCTCAAAGGTTCTTACAAAAATTCTAATGATGACATCATGAATTGTTATGTCAATGAGTGCTAATGCATCATAGAATTTTTGTATAAGTTTCTTAGCATTCAATCTACCATTTCCACTGAACTTCAAAAGCTTGTTTGGGGCATCTGCAGGTATGTCATGAATAGGTTGGGGAAACCTCGAAGGATTCCTGGGTTTCCATGGAATTTCCATAGAAACAACTATGGGAGGAACACCAACAATTGTTGGATTGTTCACTCCCTTAAAGCCTTGGAAAATGGCCCAGAATGGGTTCCAGGTGTAAACCGAGGTTCTAGACAATAGACCAATGGATTCCTCAAGTGAAAGAGTGAAAAAAACAAGGGTGAAACATGGGCTAAATCTACATCCAAGTCTTTTCAGATGGCTGTAAATTGTGAACAACAAGTTGTTCATAGAGTTTAAGGCAGGGAAACAAGTCCATAATGGCTTGATACCCCTTGGGGTGACCCGAGAAGTGATCCTGGAATATTTTCAAATAAAAAAGGGGTCTGTAAATGAAAATGGGCAACCTTTATTTACAAGCTATTACAACTATGTTTGGAAGAATATTTAAAACTACAATTTTAGTTCATGGAATAAGGGTGGACTGACACATGCCTTGGCCACCACACTATTTTATAGGTTATCCCGATCAAAAAAAAACATCCGGGAACTGTTCCAACCATTATAAGAAGAGTAGTCTTAGCAGAACATGGTGGTTAGGTTGAAGAGTGCCCCATGCAGTTCAAAGAAGTAGGGATTACCCACTTCTTGTCACTAGCGATTTTGATCTCTTAAAGCCACTTGGATAGAGGAAGGATACTTGTGAAAAGGAAGAGGCCCAGGACCCCCTAAAAGGAGTTTTAGCTGAGCTTACCCGAGCAGATTAGTAATCCAACGAAGTTGAGCTATTCAACTCCTTGACCGTGTAGTACCAAGGAAACACCACTTGATTTATACTAACTAGACAACTTTCGAGGGGCTCCTGATGAAGACTCCCTGGATTTGACACTTAGTATTCTATGAAAATGAAATTTCTTGAAATAAAGAACCAGGCCATCCACGTGGTGAGGTCACGTCTTGCTTTCACAAGCATGCCTCCTGGTCAATGAATTGAAATCTATCTAAAATTTTATACAAAAAAAACAAGTAAATAAGTATGTGACATATATGTCACGGCTAAATAATATGTGTATGTATATAGCTAAATAGTATAGGTTTTGTTTTGAGTGTATGGGGTGGACCCCTGCATTGTTTTCAAGTGTTTTTGCGGCTTTTTGAGTGTTTTTAGCTTGTTGATTTTTGCATGGCCCCTTTAGGAGAAGCCACTTTTAGATTAGTGTATGAGAAAATATACAATGAAAGATGACAAAACCAACTAATTTACAAGTAAACAATTATACCATTCAACCCAAAGGAATGGGCTGAGGCTCTTTGCGAGCGACAATGACGCCATATGCATGAAAGCCCCAACTGATTCCTTGTATGGGGATTGGAAGTTTACTTATTGGAATTCAAAAGAGTGATGATTATTTACGAAAGTACAAATCATATTTTTATAAACAAAAATTACAAGTAAACTACTCAAACTATCTACACAAACAAAGCATATCAACATGGGTATGTGTGCCAAATTTTTTAGAATGAGTACTAGTGAATATAAGGTGAATATGAGAGTGATTGGGTAGATTTACCAATCATATTTGGTGTTTTTTCTTCACTTTCATGTTGTCCCCTTTGCCTTAAATAGGTCTTTAGGTGGTCCCCAATCGCTTAGGAGAAGCAAAGTAGGTGACTGCATTATATCCTTGCAGGCAAACAACAAAATTTTAGTGTTTATATATGAAAAAATTGAAATAAATGAAACAAAAATTTATACATAAAAGATAGATAACAACCAACTAAGATGGTTGTCTTATGGGGGGAAATTGACTAAAATGATCAATTTTTCTGTTTGGGACAACAAGGTTAATAGTAGGAAAACATAACAGAAATGTACATGAACAAGATAAGGAAGCAAACAAGTATGAACAACCAACTAAGAATATTATTTAAGGGTTTTCCTAAGGGGCCCTAGGACTCTCGGCCACTAGCTAAGGCTGAAAACAACTGAATACTTCAGAAAATATGCACTAAAACACATCAAACAAGTTAAACAAAGATGTTAGAAAATTAAAGCAAGTAAGTTAAACCCAAGGAAGCAACAACAAACACCTAGCTAACCAATCCCTCCTAGAGATAGCTAAAATAACAAGTATTTACTTCTACCCCTCAACCCTTAACCAACAAGTGACATGTCCAACAACTAAAATTCAACAAGTATCACACACACAAATAGTTTTGGAAAATTTTAGCAGAGCTTTGTTACTATATTCATCCTTTCTTTTACAATACCAACCCTCTTATTTATAAAGGATAGGTGAAGGCTTAGGGTTAGGTCACAAGACACTTGTCACTTTTGGAAAAGTGACAAGTGGACCAACCCTAAAGTTCTTTTGTATTTTTACCAAAAAGTAAACTTATCCTAAAAAGGGAATCTTATCCAAAAGGGATCAAATCAATTCTAATTTTACCTCTTAATTACAATCTATACATGCCAAAAAGAAAATTATGCGAGACCAAACTATTAGAAAAAGTCATTTTTCATAAAATGACAAAATTAATATGCCATATCATCATTTTCCTTGGTATTTGTGCCATCCCAAAGACTCTTTGATTTCTGCCATGTTTTTCATCTATAGATGAGGTGATTTAGGATAGTTCCCAACCATCCATGGTTGTCGTATTCACTAGGATGAAGCCCCAAGGTGTGGGGAAATTGCAGAGCTTCTTAGGAGGGAAATGGGCCTTTGGGATTTGATCGTTCTATGTAAAGAAATGCCCGATGTTCAATAAATTTTCAGACTTGACTGTACCCCCCCTTTTCTGCCTATAAGTTTCACTGTGAGTTGACTGAAGCATGGCTTCGATTTGGGATTCTTTCAGTGAGGGGACTCCCTGGGCCTAGACCTTGATAGGATTTTCCCTTGTATCAAACAACCACATAAATGTTTTTTATTGTTTCCATTCTATAGCTCTATTTGGTACTCTCCATTTCCTTTTGTTTGGTGCAAATATGACTTTGGATGAGCAAGATATGGCCCCAGAAAGGTACGCGGGAAGGAGCTAGTCAGGAGACTGATTAGGGAAAAAATTGAAATTGGGGTAAAATTATGGGTTGGGCACTAGAATTGATAGGCTTCTATAGGCCTGTATACCTTTAGCTGAAATGGGTTTTCCTCATCCGGCCCAATTTGGCCTCGGATGCCCCCAATTAGGCCTCCTTTCGATGCATGCTTTTTGGGCCAATAATGAGTCCCTATCTCTCTGGAATGTGCCACTGAAATTATGGGCTGCATTTGTGGAGGATAATTCCATGGAGGAATTCTTTACTTCACCCCAGTCGTTTTGACTATTCACGGGCAAAAATCCACCTTTGTATGGCAAAGTTATGCAATTAAAAAGCCTAGTAACCCTTGGAGGGGGGGATTAAATTTTACTATATAGTTTAAATATATAAATATAAATTATTATTAATTTTTAAATTTTATTATATATATATATATATATATATATATATATATATAAATTTAAATACAAAAAGTAAATTAAAAATATATAAAACAAACTATATAATAAAATTTATATTTAAATTAAATTAAATACAATTTTTAAAACTCCCCACTCTATGCCCCCGACTGCCCATACGACCAGCCCAAAATCCAAATGGATTCTGTGGTGGATGGAGGAGGGAGGAGGTGGTGTTGGGTGGGTTGGCAATGCGGTGGAGGAGGAGTAAAGCGCATAGGGAGAGGAGATGGGTTTACTGTGAGGGGGGTTTTGGAGTGTAGGGGTCGTGTGCAAGGTAGAGTGAGTGGAGGAGTAGGTGGAAAGAATAGCGTGAAGGGTGGAGGAGCTATGTTTTTTTTGCATGGGAAGAAGTGGAGGTGAAGAGTGGGTGCGCG
>JASDQU011442989.1:6497-23367 GCA_032191745.1 Picea mariana | reverse complement strand
GAAAGGGGACTATGAGTCCCTTCTTCCTCCAAGGGAAGGCTCTTGGACCCTCACAAGCTTGCTCTCCTTACAACAAGAAAAATGAAAATGGTGATGAAAGAACTCCTTTGCAAATCCACTCAATGGAGAGGTGGATTTCTCAATGAAATGGTGCCAATGTGCTCTTGTCAAGGATAGAGTCCTTAAAACAATATAGGCATCATAACATTACTTAGAATTCCTTGAGAAAATGAGGCGCATTCATGGCTTTTTATAGCATTTCTTTGGGCTTTTGTGTAACTACTTTGTAGTGTGAAGAGAGGCCATTTAGGGCATTATTAGGTCTTTGGCCAGTCCACCATTCGAATCCAGCCCAGATTTGGAGGTCAAATCGACTTGGGAGTTGATCCATAAGTGGTTGGAAGGCTGACCACATTCATAAATGTGTCGTTTAGCAGGTGTGCGGATTTTTGCACCAACAGGCGCGCATCGTGCGCGTATGCGCGCTTTCCACGTTCTTGTTACGCGCATGCGTGCACGCGCCCAACTTCTGTAAAGTGCTCTTCAATTTTTCAATACTTTATATAGTTTTTGGCCTTTTTGAATGCTGTGATATTAATTCAGGGCCATGAATGACTTCATTACTGTTCTAACGATGCAGAGTTCTTGTAACCATGTGCGGATGAAATTTCAGTGATAACACCATGATGCCTGGACTCATTACCACATGGAGCAAGACCCACTGCCACTTCAGGAACATGCCAGTGTGACAGATGTTGCTGCTGGCGATATGTGGATTCTACTTGAAGAAAAGAGGGGCCATCCGGGGCTATGCTTAGGTCATCCGACACTCGATACTCCATGTTTGGAACCTGTGGGCCTCGAGACATGATATCCTTAGTTACCCCTAGGCTAGGGGGTAACATTTGGCTCCAACTCGGGGAAATGTTCTCATCGTAGAGCGCATGAGAACCTCAGCATCTCTGGTATGACCTGTGCCTGCTAAATCTCAACAAAAGATGTTAATAATACCTAGGGTGGCGATATCACCCCTCATCCATACATGATATAAAAATCGAAATAAAACAGATTCTAATCATGAGCATACATATATACAAGTGAGAAAAAGTAGTATGTAAAATGCAACTACAACTATACTAACATGAAAGAAAATGGTATGTACAATGGATGCAAATGACTACCTACCTTTACTTGCCTATTGATCGGATGCTAGGTGTAGTCATATAGCCAATGTAACCATCCTAGAAATACCTCATAATACCTTCCTCTGTGCTTCATCATAAACCAAAACAATGACAAGATAAGCACAAAAATAACATGAGTTAAAGCATGCATCATATCATAGGAAATTGTAAAGTCTAGCTCATGTAGGTGGGAGGGAGGGACAAAATTCTGCCAAATCACAATTCTAGGAAAGTGCTCAATCCATCTCAAAAAAGGATCGTGAAAGGTCAAAAACTCAAGAGGCTGAATCCAAGAGTTTGAAGGTTGAATACCTTGGACCTCATCACTCCTTGAGGTCTGAGAATTGACTAACAAGAATCTAGAGGATGACTGACAACTTCTTAGGGGAAAGTTGAAGGATCGAGATAATAAACTTCTTCTTAAGGCATTCAACCTATTATCGCACAGTTTGTAGCTAGGATAAGAGATAGATTTAAAGAGGAAAACTAGCGTAACTGAACCAATCCTACCCAATGTCACCTCGATAAGAAGGTTCTTTCTATTTAGGGAGGTAAGGCCCAGGGGAAATGTCCTCGGTGACCTGGGGTTTTGAGAAGGCAAAGGATTGTAAGATAAAAGTTAAATTCCCCCCTCACAAGTCACCACCGAGCATATAGTTTGGCTAACAACCAATAAAGAGAAGTACAACCAAAATAGAGATGCACCTGCCTGAGAAAAAACAACAAGAAATAGATATATGCAAGATTACTAGCTTGGTTAGTACTTCATATAATCAATGACTATCTGATATATAAGCAATTGAAAAATGAATATTGATGAAGTCAACGTTTATAAAATAGCAATGATGCACAATGTTACTTCTTCAATAAATGCTAAGAAAACGTGGCATTCAATGTAACAATCAACACTTCATTCAAGTAATGCCCCTAAATAACCATTCAATTGCTCACAAGTAGGACGATTAACTGCGCAATGATGTTAATAGCAAGAGATGACGACAACAATAATTTAGTAAGGTTAGTCTTAGGCTAGGTTTAGAATAGTTAGGGTTTTGTTCAAAGTATTAAGAGTTGTATTGATCATAGTACTAGCAGGCTAGGTCTTAGATCAGTGCATTCCTAGGATTAATGGAGTCAAAAGGAGGACGCAGAGGTTGAAGGATCAAGGAAGGTAGTAAGACAAAGGACGGGAGGGTCAAGCCTTGAAGTGTTTCTATGGCAAGGGCTCAAGGACAAAACCCTAGGGGAGAGAGGCTCACTTTGGTGTAGGGGAACTAGGCATCAGTGCTCTCTCCTACTTCCTTAGGTCAATAGAAAAAACGGCTAGCTCAGGAAGTGGCATAAAACTAAGACAAGAGGTTTTGCAGGCAACGTGTTGCTATGGAAAAGGTTTACCAACAAACCCTAGAAAAATCTGCTCATCAAGGTGTAGGGGAACTAGGCCTTGATGCGTCTTCTCCTTCTTAGCTCAATAAGAAAAATGGCTAGCTTGGAAGAGGCAGAAAAGAGTGTTGCTAAGGCAAGGCTCTATCCCTCTTCAATAAATGGCTCAAAATCTTGATGGGGACATGAGACAAGAACCTACAATGTGTGCTTGTCACCTAGGGTTTATTCAGCAAATCATAACAATATATGCAAGAAATAACAATACAGCCATTCAATTAAGAAGTTTTGCAGAAATTTACTTACATTTCACCAAGAAATAACATAGTGAACCCTAGTTGTAACACCTTCCATCAAGAAATGCCAAAAATGCCAATAGAAATCCAAAAATGCCTTCCTTCAACAAGTGCGCCTCACAATTTCAGCCAAGAACACCAAGTGTAGCACAAATTTCAGACCTCACTAATGAGTGAGTGAGAGATGATGAAAAAATGAGAGTAAAAACCCTCAATTTATAATGTACCATGACCTAATTTCACTTTTAGGTCATAAAAAGGCCAACAAGGCCAAAATACTAAAGATCATATTATTTTACATTAAATGCTTAAATTAAAACCTAATCAAGCTAAAGAGAGACGTCATCCCCCTTTAAGGGTGACGTTAGCCCCTTCTAGGGCAAGTGCAGTGTCCAAGAGAAAAACGTTATCCCTCCTTGGGCTTCTCCAACCTACCACACGTGCCAACACTACCAAATATGTCTCCCAAGGCATCCACAAGGCTGGATGACATCGTGATCATCATGGGTGACGTCCTGGGAATTCCAGGGTCAACATTCCAATGGAGAGGCTACAACACCCCTAGGTCAAGCTCTGCCAGTGTGCCTCTGGTGGTACGTCCTCCTCTTATCTGGTGTAAAGCCTCTGATGCATCTTTGTTCTGTCTCTATCCCCTGATGGGGTCTCAACATCCATCTGGTGGGCTCTTCATCCCCATGGAGGTTCGAACTAATCATCTCCCCATGTGTACCAGTCCAACATGGTACCTATCCGTCGAGCATGATCATGCACATCAACAGCTATGCCCTCCATGGGCTCATAAGTCACAAGGATCATAGCAATGTCAATCACATCTCATCATCAATATTATTAAACATGTGAATAAAACCCCTATTACCCTAGTTAAAAGCTCAAAGACATTATACAAGCCTGCAATACAAGTTTGGAGAAAGTGACAGGACGTCCTATTGGGCTAGTGTCCAATGGAAGAGGAAAGTTTTTGGAAGAGACTTCATCTGATCCATGTAAGTGGGTGATGTGGGTAAGGGATGTCCAGACAAATGGGTGCAATGAAAGCAAGGGAATGCAATGTTTTACCTGTGGGTGCCTCTGTAGAAGGTGAGTTGCACCTGTCATGGATGCAATTATTTCGGAGCCCAATTCATGCCTTTTATTCTTTATTCTTCATTCTTTACTCTTTATTGTTTTTTTATTTAAGAGGCTAATGAGGGGACACTACCCTAGCATTGTGACCAATAGTGACAGCGTTACCCACAAGTACTTTCACAGAAATGAGAAGGTTGGTTCGTGATGAGACCCCCTTTCCCTTGGCCATGCAACCAAGGGTCACTACCCTGGTGTGGTAACCAACTGGTGGTAATGTCGTACTGCTAGGTACCCATGGACCTAATAGGTTGGCTCATGATGAGACCCCCTATCCTCTGACTAGGTCTTGTTTTATTATTTTTTACGGGTCCCTCTTGTTTCTTGATGAGAAGCCTTTTATTACTTTCTCAAGGATCCCTAGGCGAAGCATCTCAAGGTTTTATTCTAAGGATTTTATATTTTTCTAGCTTGCTTTTACCTTCTAGGCCTTTAGCCCCTTCTTCCCATGAGATAAGGTGCAATACTTAAAATAGGTCAACCTAGTGCTCGGACAAGTGAAATGGGATAGATGAGTGGGAAACAAGCAGAAAAATGGGTGCTATGACCGGAGTGGACGATGGCTTTTCAAAAATACCCCCAGTGGCAAACCAAAACCTACAGACACAGGCTTACTAGGGCGTCATGTCAATCCCTCCAGACATGGTCAAGTGGGCAAATATAAGATCCAAGCATTTGTTAGAAATAAAAGGAACTAAATGCACATATTCAAGGGTTTTGATGATCAAAGCGACACATACCATGATACACAAACTCATTACCTCATGGAGCAAGAACCATCTCTGACACAAGACCAAGCTGATGGTGATAGATGTTGTTGCTCCTGACAAGATAGACGCATTGAAAGGAAGAAAAGGTGGGCCCTCCAGGGCCATGCTAAGACCTGTGGGCCTCAAGACATGATCTCCTAGTTATCCCTAAAAGTGAGGGATAACACAACCTACCCTTGAATTCTAAAAGAAGGCCTTTCCCCAGAGAAAACTTGAGATAAGGGACATGTTTTCCAACTACATCCTTGGTAACATGGCGAGATAAAGGATTTGAAGGGAGTTGGAAAATCTTATCACAAGTATCCTGCTTCAGGCACACAATGTCCTCACCCTTATCACAATCTGAGCACGATGGTGGTTGACAATCTTCGAATAAATCCAAGTGATCAAAGGGATGTTTATCAAAATCCTCAAGGTATGACTAAAAATCATCGTGAGAACATTGCACAAGGTGATCCTTAGGTGTTTGGAAAATATTTGTAACCATATCATCTCGTTGTTGCCAAGTACCATAATCAATAGAAATCTCATATGATGTTTGTGAAGGAAACAAATGGAGATGACCCTCAATGTGGTAAATGGGATTTCTATCATGACCAATCACATACCATCCATGTCTCCCAACAGATATAAACTCATCAATCACATCATCACCTTCATTACAGCTCGAAGGACCTAGCTCATCCAAGGTTTCCTTGGCTTCTTCACCTTCTAAATCATAGAATAGGGTATCATCAAAAACCTACAAAGGAAAATGATTAACCTTATTCTCTTCTTCTTGTGCAGGAGGGATGGGATCTTGGAAGGTTTCATTGGAGGGAGGAGCACACATCAACTCTTCATCATCATGTTTGATATGTTCAAGCTCTCGCTCTTCAACCAGGCCCTCATTATCTTCGGTAGTCAATTCTTGCTCTTCCTCATGGGATTTGTAACCTTCATCAAGGACCCTTTATTCAACTTCTTGTCCGTCTTGGTCCTCCTCAACAGGGCTAGGGTGTAACCCTTCCTTTTGGAGGGTTGAAGTATTTTTATACACTCGCATGGCTAGGTCCCACCTTTCGAGGAAAAGTAAAATGAAGACTTTAATAGAAATTATACTCTTTGGGATGATATCATGCTTAACCCACTCCCTTTGGTTTGCTCCCAGAGACAATAAGAACATTCTTACTAGTACATCCTGATGTCTTATTGTTGTCTCCGAAACATATTTCAAGAATTTTGTGACATGAGGGTTAGCCAGGGATGGGTTTCCATCAAATTTAGGACAATTGTCTACCAAACCAAGAGGAAAGGGGTTTGGGCATCCCAGAATATTTAGGGAAGACAACCTTTTATAAAGTGACCATTCATTCAAGAAGGTTTTCTCAAATTGATCCATGGACTTGATGCCTTTATCAGGGAGACCTTCATACCAAGTTCTAGCATCATTATGAAGAGTGGATGAAAAGAGTTTCATAGCCAAGTCTTCAACATCGTCACTTATAGGATTAATTTGGAAGAAAGCCAAAAATTTATCCATATGTTCCTCAGTCGTGGTTGCATCATTACTGGTAAATCTAGGCAATTGTTTTTTATACCATGAAGGCATCTCTCGAGGATAACCCGAGATTTCACTCATATCCAAGGGTTTGAAATCACCTGGGTCCCATTGAGAAACCATGGTTTCCTTTGTCATTAGTGGAGTCGCCAGATAATCCTTCTAGGGATCATCAAAGGGTGTGAGGGAATTACCTTCATTGGAGTTTCCAGGTAGGCTTTGTAAAGTAAAGGCTTTGAGTAAAAGGCTTACCGAAAAAGTGTCCTTGAGGAAAATTGACTCAATGTTCCCTAACAACGACACCAAAAATGTTACCGCACAATTTGTACTTTCCCAAAGCCCAAGGAAAGTGGGACAATATTGGTGTAACACGGGGGTAATCCTATCATTGTCACCTCAATAGGATACCCCTTTCTGTTTAGGATAAGGATAAATCCACTCCAAGGGAGATGTCCCAAGACTTAGTGGGTTGATGAAGGGAAGAAGATAAGATGAACCACCCTTCTCTCTAGGTCACTCAGGTTGACTTTATGTCTTGAAAGATGAAGCGAGGGATGAAAGGAATGTACCTACCATTTACCAAGACAACATCAAATGTTATGGCAGATTATGTACAACAATTTGTATCAATGCTTCAACAAGACATCAAGTTCACAAAGTAAATGTTGGTAGCTAATGTAGGCAGTAAATAGCAAGTAGATAACAACAATAATAAAATGATAATAGCTGCAATGTATCCCAGAAAATGCACTTGTATAGACAATATAACAAGGTATTTAAAGACTCAAGAACCAAAAAAATTCGGCCCTTGTAGTAGATGATGTCATCCTGTATCTTCCCATCCATCAACTGACAAGCAAAGTGGTTTTTGGAGTATTTCACCAGGAGATGGGCCTTCCAGTCAACTGAAATATCAGTCATAGCATAAATTGATGGCCTTCTAGATAATGCATGTGCCACTATGTTATTCATCCCCTTGATAAATTCAATGTCAAAATCATAGGACTATATCTTGTTAACCCACTTCTTCTACCTCTCATTCAAGTCCTTTTGTTCCAAGAAGTACTTAAGGCTGTTGTGATTTGATCTCACTACAAATCTTACCCCTACCAAGTATTGCTTGAATTTGGACAAGGCATGCATGATGGCCAGCATCTCTTTATTGTAGATAGTGTAAAGAAGCTTAGGGCCTCTCAAATTTTGGCTCTCATACGCAAGGGGATGCCTATTCTGCATAAGTATGGCCCCAATGCCTTCTTCGAAGGCATCACACTCCAATATGAAGGGTTGGCCGAAATCTGGTAAGACTAAAACTGGGCATGTGCTCATTACCTTTTTCATTTTGTCAAATTTAGACTATGCTTCTACACTCCATCTGAAAGCCCCTTTTTTGGCCAAATCAGTCAAGGGTGCACAAAGTTGTGAGAACCCCTTGATGAACCTCTGGTAATAACTGCAAATGGCAAGAAACCCCCTCAACTCTGTAAGTATCTTAGGTTTGGTCCAGTCAAGTATCACTTGGATCTTCCCTTTGTGTACTTGTACCCCTTTTACTCCAATGATGTGCCCCAAGTAGAGGACCTTTGTCATTCCAAATTCACATTTGGACTCCTTGGCATACAAGGATTGGTCCTCCATGATGGTTAAAATATGTTCCATATGTTGAATATGTTCGTCCCAAGTCTTGCTATAGATCAACAAGTCATCAAAAAATACAAGAAGGTGCTTCCTCAACTACTTGTTGAAGACGTTATTCATGCATGAATAAAATGTGGTTGGTGCATTGGTCAATCCAAATGGCATCACTAGGAATTCATAGTGGTCATAGTGACACCTGAAAGATGCAACTCAATCTTGGTGAAGTAAACAGCCCCATGGAGCTCATCCAATAGCTCATCAATCCTTGGAATGGGATACCTGTTCTTAATAGTCTTATTGTTTAATGCTCTGAAAGAAATGCACATACCCATGGTTCCATCCTTCTTCTTGACTAGCATCACTGAAGATGCAAAAGGACTAGAACTTGGTCTAATGTGACCCATGTCTAACAGTTCTTTGATGGCCTTCTCTATATTTCCCTTGTACTTCTTTGGGTGTCTGTAGGGAATGGTGATGACTGGTTTCGCCCCCTCTTCCAGCTCTATGATATGCTAAAACCCCCTATCCAGTGGTACTCTAGGTGGAATGGGTCCAAACACCTTGCTATGTTTGTCAATGATCCTCTGAATCTTTGGTGCATAGTGAGCCTTTCATTCCTTGTCCACACATACTGAAATCCTACTCTCAACAGCATATACGATGTCCTCTCTTCTGAAAATGTCCTCCATGCACTTTGCTGTGACCACCCTAGCTATGTTTCGTAACATGCCCCTAAGAAATACCTTTCTCCCACTCTCCTCTATGAAATACATCTCCATAGTCTTGTAGTTGGTGGTGATTGGTCCCAACGTACTAAGCCACTAAACTCCAAGGATGATGTTTTTATCAAGGAGATCCATCACATAAAAGTCTTGTGCTAAGTCATGTCTACCTAGTGTAAGCTTCATCCCTAGAATATACCTGTTACAGGGCATGGTGCTTCCTCCTGCTACCTCCACCTTGAATCCTTCAAATTCAAYTGTGGGTATGTGCCTCCTYTGTAGCARTGYTGAGTCAATGAAGTTGTGTGAAGCACCCCCATCAATGAGAACCGAAACCTTCTGTCCTTGCAGTACCCCTCTCATCATGAAGGAGTTAAACTTGGGTACCCCATGGATGGATGCTAGTGTATCCTTCTCCTCTGTTGTCATGTCGTGACCTGGGTCTTCTTCTTCAACATTTTCAGTGGTATCTGCTTCTATATTCTGTAGGTGGTCGAAATCTTCCTCCTCTTCATTATCTGACGTAACCTCAATGTAGTGGGACTTGCCTCTGCCCATGCACTTGTGGGATGGATCCCAAGTCTCTTTGCATGTATAATATAGTTGCTTTCTTCTTAGTTCCCTCCTTGTGTTCTCATTCATCCTACCTCTTCCCCTGTCAAACCCTCTTGTGTCTCTTCCTCCTGGATTCATTGGAGGTCTTTGGTCTCTTCCTCCTGTGTTTAGAGGTGTTCTAGGCATAAACTTAGATTTTTTTGTTGGGCCTAGATCCCTCGTCTTCCATATAGCATCCTGCAAGTTGGTAGGCTTGAAATCCTTAACCCAACCCTTTAAGGGTTCCATCAAACTCTCTGTGAAAAGCATCATGACTCTTGACTATGACACGTCTTGTACCATGACTACTAACCTCTGAAACTCCTCAATATACACCTTCGGTGAACCTGTCTGTCTGAGTTGTGTGAGTTCCCTGAAATGGAGTTCTAGATCCCCCTGGTCAAACCTGTTAATGAGCCTTTGTGTAAAATCTATGTATGCCACTATCTAATGGTGGCCAAGTGTAGATAACCCATGGTACCACTAGTCATGAGATTTTCCCTCCAAGTACATGGTGGAAAACTTGATGGCATATATCTCTCTCATAGGGTTAAGTTGCAGGTAAGTGTAGTTTTTGTACCCAAGCTTGTGCAGTCATCTTGGCCGAGCCATCAAAGTAGGGGATCTCCATTTTTCTAGCCCTACGCTCTAACTCATAATTGTTCCTGTGGTACAACCTGGGTTTGCTTCTGAATTTCAATCCACAAAACTGATCTAATGTGATTTTCCTTTGAACCAGTGTGCTTAGTGAGTTGTACTCCCTGACATACTGATCAAACTGATCATCAAACTCGTCTGGGTTGTTGGTTTGTGTGTGTTCATACACGAATAAAGGCAAGTACGGCCTATGGGTGGTCCTGCTATGTGTTTTCCCTTGTGGGGAACTTCCTCCATGGCTTTGTCCTTCAGTATGATAATAGGGTATATTCTCTTGTCAATGTTTATACCCTCCATGAGATCCACTGGCTTGTTTGTTTGCATATTTTTCAGGCCCCTTTCCTCCATGAGTCAAATCCAATAGTACCTATGAGATCAGAGTCTAATATGTAGATACCTTTTCTAAGGTCTCCCTCAACTCACTCTGAATTTTGTGTGATGCCTCATGGTTTTCTTGTAAGTGTGTGACCAACTTACTCTCTGTCTGGAGTATGGACTGACGTAGCTCTTGTGTCAAGGTTGTTAAGACCTGTGGCTCACTATCCTCACCTAAACCTTCCATATTGGCCTCTGGTTCACTTGCCTACCTCCTACGCCTACCCATATAGATACCACTAAAATTCTGCATGCATTGATCCCCACTGGCTAGGAGGATAAATGCTCTAATACCAGTATAATGTTCCCAAGCCAATTTTTTCGCTTGGAACACTAACTGACCACTTATTATCTTATGTTTGTGTGTTTACTTGCAGATTGACTTCTCAAGTTCGGCCTTAGGGTTTATATTCAGTTATCAAGCATAGATCTAAAGATATAATCAATGGAAATACAAGATATGACCATTAACACAAGATATGTAACCAAACATCATAGATCTGACCTTTATTAAGAATAAAGGTGAACCCGATACAATGAGGATGCAGATATAGAATAATGTCAGATAGCTCCAGTAGATAAGATATGAGTTGCTACAAAATGCTCCCGATAAGAAGATACAAGCCTCTGAAGGCTAAATACAAAATGAAGATCAATATAGAAGAACCAGGGTTAAGTCCAAACCCCTCTGGATGATCGCACGTCCTACTGTAGAGCTGAGAAGACCCAATATTTCGGACCAGTTGAATGAAGCCTCCAAATGACTCCAAACTCAGTAGAATGATAGATCGAGGTGATAGAACCCCCCTAACATCAGATAGCTCCAGTAGATAAGATATGAGCTGCTACAAAATGCTCCCGAAAAGAAGATACAAGCCTCCGAAGGCTAAATACAAAATGGAGATCAATATAGAAGAACCATGGATAAGTTCAAACCCCCCTGGTTGATGGCACGTCCTCCTTCAGAGCTGAGAAGACCCAATATTTCAGCCCAGATGAATGAAGCCTCCAAATGACTCCAAACTCGGTAGAATGATAGATCGAGGTGATAAAACCCCCCTCTTGAAGTCTCAGGCCCAAATGCTAAGAGATACTCCTCCAACCGTTAAACCCTCAAGTGAAGTTGCGCCCTCCTGAAGCTTGTCAATGTCCAATAATTCGACCCCGATGAAAGAGCCCTCCAAATACCATGAAACTACCTAGAAAGATAGATCGAGACACTGCAAGTCACTAGGTGAAGTCTCAGTGTCAAATCTGAAGTATAACTCGTGATGAGATCTCCTATCCATCAACTATTACCTTGAGTGTTCATGTTATTTTGTGGGCCCCTTTTCTTTCTGAGAAGCTTTTCATTGCTTTCTCGAGGATCACTGGGTGAAGTATCCTGAAGGTTTCAAATTTGGATTTTAACTATTTCCAGTCACTTTTACCCTTTGGGCCCTTAGCCCCTTCTTCCCACGAGGTAATGTACAACCCTTCCTAGTGTAGCCTATCCTAATGCCCAAAAGATAGGGAGGTGGAAGGGATGAGGATGGAAAGTGGTAAGTATGGAGGGAACGTTGATGACTCTTCAAGTATCTACCTAGTAACAACCCATCCTGAAGGGAAACCAACTTACTAGGGCACCAAGTCATCATTCTAGGTTTAAACAAGGAAAAGAGCATAAACTCCAAGAAAGCGTTATGAAATGAAGAAGGATTCAATACAACATGTTCAAGTGCTTCAAATATCGGAGTGATACATACCATGATACCTGGACTCATTACCTCATGGAGAAAGACCCACTTCCACTTCAGGACTAGGCCGGTGTGATGGACGCTGCTACTGGCGATATGTGGATTGTACTTGAAGAATAGAGGGGCCCTCTGGGGCTATGCTCAGGTCATTTGTCTCTCGGTAATCCATGTCTAGAACCTGTGGGCCTCGAGACACGATCTCCTTAGTTACCCATAGGCTAGGGGGTAACAATTCCCCAAGTCAAGGAGTGTTTCCTAGGTGGACCCCCCTCTAAGCCATGTGGAGAAGATGACATGGATGGGGGCAAGACTTTTGGGCATGGGGTTCATGACATTCAAAGTATCATAGTGTCTCATTTATGGGTGACTTTGTAGAGGGTGTGTTGCACCTTCATTTTCAATTCATCCTTTTTCCAAGCCCATTTAATGGCATTAATTAATTAAGGTCCAAAAGAACTAGGTACGCCCTATGGGGTAACATAGCAAAGGATTGGCTGGGTTTTCTTCCCTTGTTGAGAAGGGTTTCCCAGGATACTTCTTGTGTTCTTGTGCATGGTTATTCTTCATGTGATGTTGGTTTGTTGCAGTAGTTATGGTTCAGTTTATGCTAAATAAGAAAGAAAATTAAAAATGCATCAGCTTACCATAAAATCAAATGGTATTAGAGAAGGCTTGAAGATGATCATGTGCACATTCAAAAGGGAAGGCATCCATGGAAGGTGACCTTATTGTTGGCATAAATAAAAGAGGGTCAGACCTCTCCTCAAGTGGTAAAGGTTGAGATCAGGGCCGGACCTCCCTTAATTTTTTGTGGTAGAGAAGAGGTTGGCCGCAGGCCTCTAAGGCTGTCGCAGCCCATAAGAAAGCTCCATGTGGTATGGATAAAGAAGGCAGACCTCTTCTCAACTCTGTGGTAAAGTTTGAAGGGATCAGACCTAGAAAATTTCTATGGTACTACAAAACCCTGACTGTGCTTTGCCTTCTAGTCTATGCCCTTATCATCACGTCATGCTAGTCACAAGTCTGCATGCTAGAACAAATCATCAACATATGCAGCTAGTCACAAGACTATTCTGGGGCAGCCACTAAGGGATGTCATGATTTGTAATTAGTGAGCACCCCAGGGATTGCATTTGCAGTTTCTGTTTGGAGTATCGATCTTTCCTTATTTACATTGGAAGGAAATTACAGGTTGGAGCTAAGGTTTGACATTCAGCATGGAAAAGGGCAACAAGGAAAGGAAGCTAAATGAAGTAGATGTAACTAGAGAATGGGTGGTAAAAAGTCTCACTTCTCCTAGTTCTGAGAGAGCTGAAGGAAATGATAATTCTATGGTAAAGGTACCCCACCGCCATCTCAAGGTAAGGGTTGGACCCTCCTTAAAATCCGTGGTAAGTAGCCGAGCTCTGTGAGGAGGGCCGGCTCTCCAATTAAGATGACCACAGGCTTGGGAAACAAACTCATCCATAAATCGTAGGTTGATTGAAGCCACCACAACAAGGAATATCCCTAACTACAGACTTGTGACAACACAGTTAAGGAGACCTGTGGCCAAGTCAAATTTCTGAGTTATATCTCTATTGTCCTATTGCTCCATAGTGTCATTTTTTGATGTCATATATTGATGCAAGTATTTAATGGTGGTGTTGGTGTGTATCCCAGGAAATCACAAAGTGCATTAAAGATAATGGTAAGAAAACAGTGCTTGATAAAGAAGAGCAAGAGCTACCCTTGCCTAAAATGAACACATTGTTACAATAACAATTGCTGAAAGTATTTCCACCAAAAGAAATGTCTGGTGTAACTATAACTGATGATAGAGAAGTATTGGTTGTTGAAAGGGAATTCAAAGTTCAGGTTACACTAGGCTATCGTGGGCATATATCACTTTGGAAAACACTTCATCTAGAGTTTCTTGTCTGAAAGACAACAACAGTGGTTGCTTGAAGTTTTTGGTATTAAATATTTGTGCTAGTAGCTCAAGGGTATTTCAAACAATCAAGACACTGGTTGATAGAAAGGAGATTCTCATTATTACTTATGTCATCTACAAACAACAATAAAGCCTTGATTACAGTCTTGAGCTACAAGGTTGATGCAGAGACTTGTATAGTACAAGGTGGCTACAAGGGCAAACAAGTCTATTTATAGAATGTAGTAGTGGCAGGTGGCCACAGGAAGCTACAACAACATAATTTTCCTTCTAGTCTATGGAAAATAAGTGAGGAATGTTAGTGCTCATCATGACATTTACAAACAAGCAAAACCTGCATTGTTGTACACTCTCAGGTACGCACTTGTATATTTATTATTTGCATCATTGTCATAAGGGTAATTGCAGGAGGAAGGAACCCTTGGTGCAATCATGTACCCAGAGAAGTTTCATTGCATTCAGAAGAACAACACACTGGAAGTGAAGACTCCATATTTGATTATTTTAATTAGCAAGCCTCTAAACTACATTTCTAAGGTTGCTACATTACAAATAGGTATTGTAGTTGTGACAACAATCTGTAAATTGTTTAGATTCTAGATATGTACTCATGAATCTCCTCTAGGAGATATTATTGTCTTGTCTCCTTTCGTTTTCTTCCTTGTTCTGGGTATCTTAACAACAAAGGAAGATTCTTATCCTTTAGACTTCATAGGGAGTCACTTGACTCAGAAGGAGTCAAACTAATTGAGAAAGAGAGACAATACTTTCTTCCTCTTCAACAGTCCAAAGGGAGATAGTGAGTGATACAGTTGATCCAGTTGTTCCACTTGATATTCCCAAGGACTTTGTAGTAGGCCATAAAAGGCTTGTCTAGGCTTGACAAACTATGAAAGAGGCATAAAGACATGTAACTGATGGAAGTGTCGAGAAATACAAAACGAGACTTGTAGTTAGAGAATTCTCACAAGCAGAGGGAGTGAACCATGACGAGACATATTGATCCAGTAGCCTGATGCACTTCCATCTGTACTACCATCCATGAGTTGGAAACTACATCAGATAGATGGATTCTTGATGATTTTGGGTTTCAACAAGAGTGTTGTTGAGCCAAACCTATACTATTACATTGTTGGTGACGAGAGCCAGATTTTGATGACTTACTCATGAAGTCGTGTTGTTGGATACAAGAAAGCCTCAACTTCTGATTTTGAGATGAAGGATATGAGTTTGATGTATTACTTCTTGGGACAAGAAGTATGATAGAGGACCAATGAGACTTTTCCTAAGTCAAGGAAAATATACAGTGGGGATATAAAGACGTTCAGTATGACAGAATGCAAATCCATGTCTACACCGATGGTGATGGGTTTGACGAAAAATAAATGATGATGATTCAGACGAGATTGATCCACATGTGTACCGACAGCTGACTGAATCATTGATGTATCTAGTTAACACCAACCCTGATATATGTTATGTAGTGAATGTGCTTAGTCAATCCATGAGTCAACCGAGACAAACTCACTGGATAACAGTAAAGTATGTATTGAGATATATACGAGGCACAATTGGATAAGGCCTGAGATATGCCTCCTGTGTGAACTTGAGTTTGCAGAGATATGCCGATACAGATTGAGAAAAGAGTACAGTGGACCGGAAGAGCACATTTGGTTGTTGTTTTATCTTGGAGTTTTCCATGGTTTCCTGGTGCAGCAGGAAACAAAGCTATGTGGCCTTGAGTACCACAAAAGCAACGTATATAGCATTGTGTGTGGCAGTCCGCGAAGCAGTGTGGCTTCGCAAACTTCTAACAGACTTATTTGATCATGAGATGGATCTTATTATAACCAGAGTTGTGTGAAGCTCTCTGAGAACCCTGTGTTTCATGATAGATCGAAACACATTGAGATAAAATATCATTATATCAGAGACATGTTGCAGAGGAAAGAAATACACGTGGAGTACCTTCCTACACATGAGCAGATTGCAAATATCTTCACCAAACCACTTGCCAATATGAAGTGAGAAACTGGCTTCATGAAGATTACCTTGCTAGCTGAGAGGGAGTGTTGATGATTACAGCCAAGACGAATTTCGAGTACTTCCATGAGAGACTTGGCCTGATGGAGAATGCCTCCCTAGTTGAGAGGGAGTGTTGATGATTACAACTACGTGAGATATCCTCTATGACATAAACTGAGTAAGTCGGCCTGAGAGAAATCCCATGAGTTGGGTGTGCCCATGAGTTGGGTGTGTGGTTCCTCTCTGAGACGGAGAAGGAATGTTGTGTGCCCCTATGTGGGGTGAGAAAGCCCATGAGTTGGGTGTGCCCATAAGTTGGGTGTGTGGTTCCTCTCTGAGACAAATATGGAATGTTATGTACCCTTGTGAGGGGTTAAGGAGCCCATCTGATGGGTTTATTGTTCTCCTCTGTGGAGAGAGTTGATATTATACTCCAGATGATTCTCCTGTGTAAGGCAGTGAGAAAGAAGATCTGTTGAGTTGGACGTGCCTGTGGTTGAGCACAACTGAACGTGTGGAAAATCCCATGAGTTGGGTTCATTGTTCTAAGACAAAGATGAAATGATGTATTAGCCTCCTCTGAGCAAAGAGTTGAGTTAATGTGATACTCTAGATGATTCTCTTGTGTAACGCAGTGAGAAAGAAGATCCGCTGAGTTGGACATGCTTGTAGCTAAGCACAGGTGAACGTGATCCTAGTGGCTGAGAACTAGTGAGTGTGGTTCTCATGTGGGACGCAGTGAGATAGAGATGTGGACATCCCTATGGCTGAGCACAGATGGATGTGCCCCTAGTGGCTGAGCACTAGTGGGTATATAAGATCCTTTTCTATATTGTCCAAGAGTCAGACTTACCTGTAACCCTATTTGTGATGT
>JASDQU011442986.1:16074-26862 GCA_032191745.1 Picea mariana | reverse complement strand
AAAAAAAATATTTATGAGCATGAGGTTATTCCTCTTATAACTTTTTTGATTTTGGTAAGCTTGATAAGACCGTGATATCCTTCACAACCTTCTTGTTACCAAAGGATTCATGTTTGTCTTCAACACATATGTCTTAATAATATTCTAAGAGAGTTTCATTATAAAGGGGACATTAAAAATCATTAAAGGGTAAACCAGGAAAATAAGATTGAAAGGTAAAATGATAATCTTAATATGATATCATCATAATATTTCGTGTATTATGAGTGATTTAGAGAATAAAATTGTATTACTTGTGTAATTATTATTTTGGTTTTTTCGACTATGTTTAAGGTTATTGAAGTTTTTAAGTCAACTACATCACATAATAATAACTGCTCAAATGGAGATCGATTAGCAGAATTTATAGATTTTCATTGTTACAAGATTCTTCATTGTAGTTGTCTAATCGTTTTGTTAATGGTTAACAAATTGTCTCCTTAATGATTAGTAACCTAATGTTCAGTGTAATTGCTCATGCCCACAAAACCTTCATGTTCACAAGATCTCCGCTTAGCTTTGAGCAAACAATAATGATTATAGTAAAAACCTTTTATGAACTAACTATAACAATTTGAATGATAAAAGATTCGTGATTTGTTTTGAATGGTCATTAAAAGATTCAGATGATAAAAATCAAAATCAATGTGTAGTCTTCAAATAACCATAATTAAATTATTATATTCAGAGTAGCTAAGTATTTTGTAAGTGGGACAAAAATGTTCTCATATATATATATAAATAAATAAATAAATAAATAATACCTAACAACATCTATAAAATTAGATTAATATAAATTCATCTTCAAACATAAGAAGGAATCGAATTATATATATTTCCTACCTATTTTATTTAACACATAATAATATAATCATTAACATGCTTCGTTGAATACACAAGGTATAATGATACCATTGCATATGAACACAATCGGTATCTATTTGGTACTTTAATTAATTTTATTTTAGTTGTTTAATGATATATGCTTTTGGCTCATTCAAAGCGATTTTTTCAACCAGTTGTGTTTTATACGCGATTGGATAACACGGTTTTAAAATATTAGTTAATTAAATTTTATTTTAGTTGTTTAATGATATATGTGAATTTTTCAACAAGTTGTGAATTTTTATAGGCTATTGGATAACACGGTTTTAAAATATTAGTTATGTATTAGGGATCACTTTGTAATTTAGATGTTCAAGATGATTTTATATTCGACTTAAATAATTCTCATGTAACCATGATATTAACATTGATATGATTTAGCTTGCAGGGATGTAGTAGAAATGAAAAGAAATATGTAAAAATGAGATTTCGAGTTTGATTCTCACCCTGAGATTATACCTATTTTGTATTGTAGTTCAAGTTTATTTTGATTCTTTAATGTTATATGTTTTTGACTTTTTCAAAATCCAAACCCTCAAATTATTTAATATTTACTTCAACATGATTCTCCATTTTTATATTTGCTTGGGTAATGTTTTCAAAATATTAGTTATTTGATATGATTTTCTATTTTAAATGTTTGAGATAAATTTGTATTTTAAAATTTTGGAATGATATCATATTTAAATAATTTTGTATTTTAAAAATTTAGAATGATAATATATTTAAAAATAAAGTTTTTTTTTTCTCAATTTTAACTAATAATTTTTTTGAAATTTGATAATTAATCAATTAATAAATTACAAATTAAATGTTTTATAAATTTATTTAATAAAATAAAGTAATATCAATTATTTTAATAGAATAAAAAATATTTTAAATTTGATAAAATAATATATTTATATTTTTAAAATGTTAAAAATCAAAATAATTATATACAATTACCATAACATTGAAGACTATTTTTTTTTTGGAAATTATTAAAATAAATTGATATCTCAATACATTAATTAACAATCTTCATAGTTCAATATCGAGCTCATGTATATTAACAATAATGCAATTCTTTAAATTAGCAATGGCCACAACATTAATGACTATTTTTTTTTGAAATTATTAAAATAAATTGGTATCTCAATACATCAATCAACAATATCCATAGTTCAATATCCAACTCATGTATAGTAACAATAATGCAATTCTTTAAGTTAGTAATGGCTACAACATTGAAGACCATTTTTTTTTTAAATTATTAAAATAAATTGGTATCTCAATATATCAATCAACCATCTTCATAGTTCAATATTTTTTTTTGAAATTATTAAAATAAATTGATATCTCAATACATCAATCAACAATCTCCATAGTTGAATATAGCTCATGTATAGTAGCAATAATACAATTAGGATTTATGAAATCAATCCTTACATTCCTCATTTTTAATAATAACTTTTTCCTAACCTTCAACATAATAATATTTAAAAATTTAAGATTCAATTTTCAAAATATTAGATTTTGAAATGGAGGAAAAAAATAATAATAAACAAATAAATAAACAACACATAAATCTTACTTATAAACAATATAATCATTGAAACTAAAACAATAATTATTGAAAAATACACCTCTATTAGGGCATTCCCAGTGATAATTGAACATATACACATTTATGCAATATCATGGTATTTCATAGAAAATTTAGGGTAACCTCTTGTCATATCATGCTTCTATTTTATAGTATTTCATTTATGTCTGTGGAAGGATGGAGAGTATGATGACTTGATAATGTGTTGGAAGTTTCATGCATAGTGTTGTAGCTTTTGCATAGTTTCCAACATAGTTGTGGATTTTTATACTTGCTTGGTGAACAAGCTTTGTACTTTTAGTTTTAAAATGTTTGAAATAATTTTATATTTTAGAATGATTTTATATAATTTTTTAAATAAATTTATTTTAATTAATATTAATTTATAAATTTTTTATAAATTAATTATTTTAAATTATATAAAATAAAATAATATTAATTATTTAATCTAATACAATTATTTTAAATTTAATAAAATTATAAATATTAAATATTAATATTATCTAATATATTTTTCAAAATAATATATATATATATATATATATATATATTAAATATATTAATTCTATAATTTTATATCATAAATATTATTATAATTTTATTGGTTTAATACATTAATATTAAAGTATTAAAAATATTAATATATTTTTTAATATTTTAATATGTAATCACTATTTTGTTATGATGATCTATTATTAATTAAAATTAAAACTAAAACAAATTCAAACATAAAAAAAAATTAAACTAATATATATGTTTTAATATATTAATATTATAAAATATATAAAAATATTTTGTAATATATTAATATTGTAAAATATATTAAAATATTATATATATTTCATTTTTCAAATATATATAGTTATATTATATATATATTTAACTTTTTAAATATATATAATTATATTAAATATGTATATTTCATATATATTATATATTTATATAATTTTTTTATTATTAAGTAAATTGTATATGAACACAATTAATATCCATCATAATGTATTAACTAAACACTTTTTTACTCATAAAATACAAACATTTTTATTATATGACATTTTTTCCCTCCATTTCTTTGCATAATAGAAACAATTGTTACCTCTGGACTACATATGAGATGAGACACAAGATTCATTTATTTGTTGATGATGATCTCGGATTGGGAGGAAAGGTAATAAATTTACAGAATTGTTATCAAAATTGTTACAAGATTCATTTATGGCGAAAGAGGTTATCGAAATTGTTTGGAAAATTTACAAAAAAATTTACAGTAAATTATTTTGAATTTGAATTTTTTGTCAATAATTATTTTGAATTTGAATTTGAAATTTTTTTGACAATAATTTTTTTGAATTTGAATTTGAAATTTTCATCATATTTTGAATTTGAATTTGAATTTTTCATCAACATTTTGGATATATTTTACAATAATTATTTTGAATTTGAATTTGAATTTTCCATGTCTGCACCTTTGCAAGTGAAACACACATTTGTGTTGTCGTAAGAGCGACAACTTCTGAACATCATCTCTATTTCGTAGATTTCAAAAGTACGTCGCAAGTGCGACGATATCGGGCAATATGGAGATTTTTTTTTTTAAATTTCCTCTATTTTTCGACAATATGGCCAATTTTGTCCATAACATCGCAATTAGATCATCACAATTTTTCCAATGTGTAGCAGTGATATATTATAAAGAAGAAGGTGGGTGTTTCATATATGTATCTTTGTATGTCAATGGCATGTTGCTGATTGGAAACAACATGGACACAATAAAGGAGGTAAAGAAGCAACTATCCTCCAAGTTCCACATGAAGTATATAGGTGCATATAAATTTATTTTAGGAATGGATATTAAGAGATATCGAGGAACTAGAAAGCTATGGTTGAACTATACGAAGCATATTGAAACAATTTTGAAACGTTTCAACATGCAGGATTACAAACTGGTGAAGGTACCAATTCCTATGGGAGAAAGAATAATTACTGAATAATGTCCAAAGACACATGAATAAATAGAAGGCATGCCATATGTTCCCTATGCAAGTTTTGTTGGTAGTCTAATGTATGTGATGGTCTGCACTCGACCAGAGATTTCCCATGCAGTGGGAGTGTTGAGAAGATAGATGTCAACACTTGGGAAGGAGCATTGGAAAGTTGTCAAGAGAGTATTCAGGTATTTGTGTGGCACAAAAGATTATGCTATATGCTATCAAGGAAAACCTGGAGGTGACAGTGAATTAAATGTACATGGATTTTTGGACACTGACTGGGCTGGAGATATGGATTGATGGAGGTCGACCAATGGATATGTGTTCAAAATGTTTGGTGGAGCAATCAACTGGATGAGTAAGTGATAGGAAGTCATATCCTTGTCAACAACATAAGCTGAATATATGGTAGCCACTCATGGAAGCAAAGAAGCAATATGGATGCAAAGTCTATGTTCAGGAATCGAGTTTGAGTAGAAATCTATGAAGATAAGTTGCAACAGTCAAAGCACAATATTTTTGGCAAAGAAACCAACTTATCATTCAAAGACTAAGAACATTGATGTAAAATACCATTTCGTGAGAGACGTGGTGGAAAGCAACAATGTGATGTTGGAGAAAGTAGACACGTTGGAAAACATAATAGAGTCATTGACCAAGTCTGTGAGTGCTATGAAGTTCTCTTTGTGTAGAGAGGCAATGGGCACTATTTCCCCGGGTCTGTGAACGAAAGTTCAAAGGTATCCTAGTTTCAACAAAGAAGACAAAAAGTGGGAGAATGTTGGGTTGTTATATTATTTGCAGTGAAATTTGAGGTGGATCAATTGATAGTGAAATTCGAAGGTCGATATGGTTCGACCGGGTAAAGATGAAGTCGAGGTGGATTGGAAACAAGTCGAAGGTTGCAGTTAATCGACCAAGTAAATTCAAAGTCAAAGTTCAAGGTGGTTCGACATGGTAAAGACATCAACACCATGTAAAAAAGGTCAACCGACAAGAGGTCGATAGGCGAGCATGTGGCAGACCACTCAAGACCGAATGAAGTCCGACTGGTAGTCAACAGGTAATACGACTTGGTAGTCATCTGTAACATAATACCAAGATTCACAGGATTAGTAGCCAATGATCTGGATGGTTTTGTAACCATTTTTTGACGCCATTTTATTTAAGGTTTTGTCTGTTGTAAAGCATATAACGAAGGGGTGTTGTAAGGCCGTAAAGGATAATATTGAATCTTTAGATGATGAATGGATAATCTCCAAGAGTCTATAATTTAGAGGTTGTTGGTCATACAGATGTAAGCTGGATTGGCTACAGGGTTGTTCTTGCGTAAGCAAGAGGGTATGATGTCGAATGTGTCTTAGGTGTGGACCAAGGCTAGACATGTAACCTTTTAATTTGAATGAATAAGAAAACAAGGAGCAAAACGCTTAAGGAATGCTAGTTTTCCCAGTTTGGGTTTCCATGGTAAATTATCTTTGTACTGTACACTTGTTGTGCCATTTACTTTCTTGATTAATCCTTTCTTCCTCTCTTCTGTGAGGTTTAGCGTGGAAGTGTGTCTCATTTCCTAACACTATGAAGGGAATGAGAGAACCTAACATGAAGAATAAATATTGTCTTTGTTCAGTATGGTAGTACCATAACTAATAATACCATATATTGTATGATTTCAAAAGGTCAAAGAACATTACATTCAATGTACCAAGTATATCAGAGTTAAAAAAATATCAACATAATCTTATTTCTGGTCATTCTTAAGTCTCGAAAAAAATGATTTTTTTGAAAGGAATATTTTTGAATGTTGTTTACTTCATTAGGTAAACAAAATTATGATTGCATGCATATAGAGATGGTGAAGGATTCTTTACATAAATTGTTCTCTATGAATTCCAATGGGTCAAAAGTATGCAATAGAATCAACACACATATGTTAGACTTCTTTAATTCAATTGTATCTCTAGTTGTTAAATATTTTTGTAGATAAGCCATTTTGAAAGAGGCAACATTAACATTGAGGGTGTTAAATCGAAATGGGACAAAAAGTGATATATAAACTATCGTGGATATTCCATTAAAATAGTTCGTCACAACAAACAAACCAAAAGGGATGACCAACCATTGATACAAACCTTTTCTTGTCTTGAAGGAAGTTTTCCAAGTATATTCTTATTTAACATGTACTTGGTGGTATCCAGATTTGAGATCCAACTTGGTGGAGTACTTAGGTTGTTGCAATTGATCTAACAAATCATCGATCACAGGAAGAGGGCACCGATTCTTGAGTGTGATATTGTTAAAATCTCTATAGTTGATACACATTCACCAAGTCCCATCCTTCTTGGGTGCTATGATGATAGGAAACCCACAACGTGAGGTGCTTGGTTGAAAAAATCCCTACTCCAATAGTTGTAAGGAAAATTTCTTCACTTCATATGGTTCCAAAATAGATTGTCTATAGAACCCAATATTTGGAATGGGGAGTCAAACAACAACTATATCTCATGCTCCACTTCCCTCTTAGGTGGTAACCATTTAGGATCCTAGAACACTCCTTTTTTATGCCCGTAAAAACTACTACAACTATTTTTTATACTCTTTTGTACATCCATCTAGGGATTCCTTTACTCTTATTTATTCTTCCACTAGCTAAGTCTCTCTTATTAAAAGAAATACATACTTCTTACTAGAAGTGATCAGCATTTTGGCTTGGTTAGCACTTACTAGAGAGATATTTGATTTAGCTTTGTGTGCATTGATGATATAAGACTTCACATCCTTGATTAGATGATATTGTTTTTCTCTCTGCATGAAGATCACATCCCTTATATACATGTGGGGGATTCTAAACACTACACCACACACATCAAGGTGTACTGCATATAATTACACTTTATCAATAAAATATGCACTTATAACAAACTTGATCTTACACTATTTAGTGACTTTGATTTCTGCATCCTTCTTCAACCATCCCGATGGATATGGGATTGGATGATCATGAATCTCTAGCTAAATCTTGTTGACCAAATCATCTACTATGATATTGGCTCGTGAACTGGAACGAAATAGAGCATATACCTTGGTCCTTTTGACCTAGATATTAGTATGGAATAGTTTTTCCATTTCCTTCTCTTCCTTATGATGAAGGCTACTTAGATTCATCTCCTTCTTCATTGAAGTGTAGACAATATTGTCATCAACATTCGATCTTCTCTCTACTTGATCACCTAAATCCTTTCCTAGTAGGTTCTTCTTCTTGGAATACTTCTTATGGTTATTTGAATTCAACTCTAGATGTATCTCCCAAAACTAATCTTTAGTGTGACCATTGGTGTTGCAATGGTTGTAGTGGTTGTTTGGATCCTTACATCGATGTGCTATCGCTGTCTTCTTCTTATATTTTCCTTTCCACTTATTCTTCCCCTCCTTGGAATATTCTTGGTGGTTTTTCTATTTAGAACCACTTGGTTGTCCTTTCTTATTGACTATGTTCTCCAGATATTATTTTTCACATATGACTCATCAATGGTCCTTGGTTTGAAGAGAATCACTTGTTTTTGGAAACGACTTTGTACACCCCCTAGATACTTGAGGAGTAAATCTGGGTTCTTACGAGAGATACCAGACATGGTCTCCATCTTCTTGAATTTGGTGGTGTACTCTTGCATACTCTACCCTTTCCTCTTCTTGAAGTGATGCCAACTGATCATTTGGTCATCTACATACCCCATAGGTTAGATCTGGGTCATGATGAGAGTTTTAAAATCCTCCCACTTAGTTACTAGTGGGTCACCCTCTATCTTAAGTGTATCTCTATGTATTTCTCACCAAGTTAGTGCACAAACCTCTAATTTCAATTGGGAAAATGATTTTTTTTTCTCTTCATCCATATTATGGACATTGAAATACACTTCTAACTGTTGCAACCAATGTTTCAACTTAACGACATCGACCCCCCCTTAATATGGTTTGATTTCCAGTTTCACTTCCATTTTGAATAGAGGTTGTGAAGGACTGATGGAATTTGTTACACCTCAATATTGCTCACTTCGATAAGTGTCGTAAGTGTCGCATGTTCCTTACATCGTAAGTGTCGCGTGATCCTCTCAATTGTCGCAAGTGTCGCATGACATTCACAAGTGTCGCAAACATCAAACAAAGCATACTGCCATGATGACGACACCAAAAAGACATCTAAAATAACTCAGACACTTGATGTGGAGGAAGGAAAATGATTAACTGAAGTCAAGGAACTTTTATCACCTGAGAAGAGATCTTAAACAAAGGTTTTGAAGGTGAGCGCTCCCCTACATCAGCCTTAGGAGCGCCAACGCTCCCTCAAAAGGGGCATCAGAGCGCTATAGCGCTCCCTAGGAAGCTTGAGGGGGGCGCCAACGCTCCAAGGATGGATAGCGCAGCTTCCGTCAGGTTCTCTGAGTCTATACCCTTGCTTGAACGTCTACAAAGCATTTCAGTTATCAGTTCGCATCTTCTAACTTCATACTTTGGGGGGAAATCTATTACACCTCAATATTGCTCACTTCGATAAGTGTCGTAAGTGTCGCATGATCCTCTCAACTGTCGCAAGTGTCGCATGACATTCACAAGTGTCGCCAGCGCTCCTAAGGCTGATGTAGGGGAGCGCTCACCTTAAAAACCTTTGTTTAAGAGATCTTCTCAGGTGATAAAAGTTCCTTGACTTCAGTTAATCATTTTCCTTCCTCCACATCAAGTGTCTGAGTTATTCTAGATGTCTTTTTGGTGTCGTCATCATGGCAGTATGCTTTGTTTGATGTTTGCGACACTTGTGAATGTCATGCGACACTTGCAACAGTTGAGAGGATCATGTGACACTTACAATGTAAGGAACATGCGACACTTATGACACTTATCGAAGTGAGAAATATTGAGGTGTAACAGAATTGGAACTTGGTTTCTCTTTTCTTGAATCCTTTTTTTTGGGTCTTCACGATCACCTAGTTTCCCATAAGATCTAGATTTTTAGTTATAGCCACCAACCTCCCTAAAAGGTCCAAACTTGTTTTCTAGAGCCTACATGAGGAGGTCCATATTGTGAGAGATAACATTTTTTTTTTCTTCTAGCCTCGGAAATCTCTCTTCTGCTACATCACAAGGGTTTTCTGGACATACTCAACCACCATGGCAAGGGTTTTGGGACTTCCTTCTTAAGAGAACCCCTAGATCCTACAACTTCCCACAAATACCCCAGAAAAAAATACTCTCATACCAATATGATCTGTAAAATTCCATGGATATTCCACTAGAATAGTTCATCACAATAGATCTTATAATATTCTGAAATGTTAGATTATGCAATTTATTTCCTTAGATCCCAGATTAAATTTTACTAGTTTTTTTCTCATATTTATGAAAATAAATGAATGTGAAGATGTAAATGTATACATGATCCACAAAAATGAACACAATATACATCCTCAGAAATATGATATGGGAGAAAACCTAGCTAGAATGTGAGGTGTATGCCCTACTCTATCTTTCTTGCAGTTATGAAAAGCAAGTACAAACAAAGGGGAACTCATTATGGATTTTCCTTTAACACTGTGGCCTAAATGGCTGCTACAAAATCTCCTACCTCCTATGTTATTCTCTCAAAATACCACTCCTAGATTATTTGTTCAACTATGGAACAATTACAATGCTAAATAATGGAACCCCTTCTCTTCCTAGTAGCCTAAACATAACTCAATAGTCACCTAGGGTTAGGGTTTTTTCATCCTCAACCCTCAATTAGTGATAAGGTTTTTTACCTTCTCTAATATTATTGAAATTTCACATATGGCTAGCCCCACATTGTGAGTAATGGGCATTGACATGGCATCCACTCATACCATTGTGGTCAATAAGGTAGATCAATTTGCGAGGTATAAATTCTACATACAAGCTTCAATCGAGACAATTTTTGTACAATTAGAAAGGTCTCGATGTATAGAATAGGGATAATGGGTTAAAATATTTCACCCCCAAAAATGTTATTTGATGCTTCAAAATGGATGGAGAAGGTTATAGACACCAAATCTCTAAATTGGGACCTTCGACTAAAATGAGCCCTACAAAATTCCTCCAATTTTCCACCCAAAAAGTACCAAGATAGATGCCAAATTATATAATGATCCATTCTGAATAATAAATGATATACGTTTAACTTGTCTTACCTTATTGTGGCTAGTGGGTATTATTGAAAGTTGTAATAAAAAATTGTTTGAAATAGTGCTCAAAGTGTTTTGTATATATATATATATATATATA
>JASDQU011442986.1:3219-15974 GCA_032191745.1 Picea mariana | reverse complement strand
TCATTGTTTTTTTTTTCCAAACGAAATTTTCTCCATATATTAAATATGTAGTTCTCCAAATTACAATAGAAAATAGGTGAATATTCTCCTCCCAATGACTAAGATATATTCTGAAAAAATATTCAAGAATAGTTCTAAAAAATATAACTAACGTCGGAAAGCCACTAATACCAACATCCACAAAGGTGCCAAGAGAAAGCGAGTGTCACCATCCACCTTACAGGAAATACTAACAATAGTAAGCCGACTCCTCTATATGTAAAAAAAAAAATACTGAGATACGATAGATCGATATAGAAGAAGGAAAATGATCCGATCCAACTCCCAAGCAGTCGCTAAAAAAGGATGAAAAACATGGGGGGCCCTCCTGGCCATCTTGCCACTAAGAATAGTGGATCTTCCCCAAAGGAACCTTCAGGGCCCGTTTAGACAGATCATCGGCCTCTTGATTTTCCTTCCTATATATATGATCGAAATTTAAAATCGTAAAGGATTGAGTCAATACTTTAATCTATTTCATCCAGCACATGAGATTATCCACTTTCAGACTGTAGGAATGATTGATCCAATAAATAACCGTCATAGAATCGCCCAACACAAGTAACTGAGAAAGTTGAATCGTTGAGCTATGGTTAAGGTAGCCCACAGTCCCATGGCTTCCACCTTAGTGTTCGATCTGTGGCCACAATTGAGAGTCCATCTAATGGATAAAATACCCTTTATTTTTAAGATACCCCCAACTCCGCACATATGACCATTGTCTTGTGCCACTCTGTCAAACCAACAAATAGTCTCCAATATATGATCTGGATTTTTTTTTATCCTGTGAAGGGCCCGAATACCATTCTCTCTGTGCTCAATTTCCACCATACTTCTAACCAGAATACTAACTCTCTTTACAGAAGGGACAGTGGATTCAAATACACATTTATTCCGCTCCAGCCAGATATGCCAACAAACAATCATAGGGAGCTCTTTTAAATGTTTTTTGATGCAGGAGCATCGCCCACGTCAAGCGAGCCAGCGCGAAAGAAGAGGACAACTGGACAAGCCAACAAATTTCTTTTTGAATTTCACCTTGATATTGTTGCACAAACATTAATGAAGACATTTATGGAAGCGCACTTTGTATATTGTAATGGACCTTGAGCGGATAGCTCTCGTCCTTAGGTAGATAGTCGACATTTAGTAGATTTAATGCTGTTAGATAGGAATTTAATTGTAGATTTGATAGCATAGAGTTCAAGAGGGAAAATGGATATAGACACCCTCATTGTATCATTGTATTATTATCAAATAGGAGCAAGAAGAGAAGAGCAAGCAGAGAAGTGTATGAAGAACAACCATGTATAGACATTTGAATTAATAGGAAGAGTTTTGATTCAAATCCATGGATTCCTGCAAGGAGTGCAGTCGAATTTGTCCGCAAGGAGTGCGTTGACAGAAGGCTCAAATAGTTAACTTTTGTTCTCATTCGCCCAGGGTGAAAGTGGGTTACAGTGCCGTGCAAGGAGTGCGCAGGCCAAGCTAAGTCTCAGAGTTGCGATTCTGAGCAAGGATATTGAAGANCTGGAGAGTTGTTGAATGATTGCCGCAAGGAGTGTGAGCAAAAAAGACTTCTTACCAAGGACTTGGAGTCGTGAAAGAAGCTCAGGAAGGATAGAGTCTTTGATTTCGTCGAAGGACTTAATGGAGAAGCGTATTTGAAGAGTTTGAGCAAGTACTGAAGGTTGGTGCACAGGTGAACAAGTTTTGGAGGAGAAAAGACTTGTTTTAGTGCGTGGAATTCTCAGGGAAGAACGGACGGTAGAGACCCTCCGAGGAGATATCACGAAATTCTGAGGATCATTGGATCTCGAGAAGGTACAGGAAGGTTATTGGCAGGTGTGGAATAGGTTCAAAGTTTCGGAGGGCAAGAGCCGTCGATCCGAGTTAGAAGGAGCCGTCGGATCTGCACGTGACATCGCATATCGGGGGTTCGCAAGGTGAAGTGCCAAAGATTTGCAGCGAGAGTTGCGATATCATGATCCGCAATATCCCGATAGGATCAGAACCATTGATCATGTGGGACGCGTGTCAAGAGATCCCAAAGAGAAGGGTTCAGAGAATCGGGGTTCTCGACGACAGAGAACGCTTGCATGTTGGAATCGCGATCCGCGATACCCGACGGTGATGTGGCAGTGTGGGACCACGAGTGCTAGTGGAGTACAGGTGGCATCGCATTCGGGGATGAGGGAAAAGCAAGTCCCGAGTCCATCGACATTAGGAATCACGATCCCGCGAGTTCCAAAATCCCGATAGAAGGGTAGAAGGTGGAGGAGTCAACCCACACATGTGCATCAGAATATCGGCATATCAGGGTTTGGAGGTTGGAGATTCAAGTTGTTGATGTCGCGAGTGGCGATTCCCCGATAGGGAGAATTTCGATAGCAGGGAAGAGGTCAACGTTGACTCGCATCAGGTTTTGGGTAATCGTGAAGCACGAAACACGTGACCTTAGGATTCGCGAAATCGCGAATTCCGATTTCCCAACCGTTAAGGGAGATTATTGAAGAATCGCTGTGGGTGAAGAATTCCCGATAGGGAATTAGAAGAACCATTGAGTTCTTCGGGCCGAGAGTGAAAGAAGGTCCTGAGGAGGTGGACACACTCCGAGGAGTGCGGATGCATCAGTTGTGGTATCAGAGCGGGAATATCTTTGCTTTATGTAGCAGAAAGGAAGAATACACCATGCCGCCCAGAAGAGAAAGACAGTCACCTGATCCCGAAGACAGGGAGGTGCGAAGAAGAGGTAGGCCGACAGGAAATCCAGAAATGGAGAGGCAAATGAGAGATCTCCGAGCAAGACTCGAGGAGATGGAGACAGCTCAAAGACGCAGAGTTGGTGCAGGGGATCTTAGTGATTCTGAAGTTGAAGAGGAAGCTGGACATGAAGAAGAGGTCACAACAAAGGATGCATCGACCAAGCGGTTGATAAAAGCCATTGCCAGGATGGGTGCGAAGGCGAAAATGGACATTCCAGTCTATGAGGGGAATCTGGATGCAGAGGAGCTACTAGAATGGATTAGAGCTCTTGATACCTACTTCGATTATGAGGACATCGAAGAGGATAAGAAAGTCAAGCATGTTGTTACGCGCTTGAAGGGACATGCAGCATTATGGTGGGACGAGCTACAAGCAGATAGATGCTGCAAAGGCAAGCAAAAGATCAAGAGTTGGGATCAAATGATTGCAAAGATGAAGACAAAGTTCATCCCAAGAGACTACCAAATTACTCTGTTCAGGAGGATGCAAAACCTGAGACAGAAACTGATGACAGTGAAAGAATACACTGAGGAATTCTATCGACTGAACATCAGAGAAGGTCATCAGGAGAGCGATGATGAGAAGGTCGCCAGATATCTGAATCGTCTGAGATACGAAATTCAGGATGAATTGAGCATGGTTACTATCAGGACGGTGGAGGATGCTTATCAGATGGATCTGAAAGCCGAGGAGAAGTTGAGCCGTAAGCAAGGTCAGCGAGGGCGAGGCAGAAGTCAGCCCAGAGGCAAGGCAGTTGCCCAGGAGAAATACCAGAAACCCAAGGAGGAATGGAAGAAACCTTAGGGTAGAGTTGAAAAAGATGGGACCTCACAACGAGGGCCATATGTTGAACATAGAGGACAACAAAATGATCAACAAAGAGATTATGCTGATGCAAACACTCTTCCTCATACTAGGGGTCGAGGTAGAGGAAGAGGTGGAGTGATCACATGTTTCATATGTGGAAAGAATGGGCACAGGTCATTTGAGTGTCCAGAGAAAAAGAAGGACGTCGGAGAAGCTCACATCACAGAAGCGCAGAGGCGAGATGTTGAGACTGAAGACACAGAAGGTGGAAGATTGCTTGGGATGCATAAAGTCCTTTTGACATCTGAGACGGAGGTGGAAAGTTCAGTCCAGAGGACCAGACTTTTTAGAACAACTTGCAAGACCAAGGATAGGGTATGCAAGGTAATTGTTGACAGTGGTAGCACGGATAATCTCGTTTCAGCCGAGATGGTAGAAAAGTTGGAGCTGGAGACAACTGATCACTCGAGTCCATATAAATTTTCATGGCTACAGAAGGGACATCAGGTGAGTGTTACTAAACAGTGTTTAGTTGAGTTCAAAATAGGAGGATACAATGATAATATTTTATGTGATGTTATTCCCATGGATGTATGCCATTTATTGTTGGGTAGACCATGGCAATATGATAGAAATGTGGTTCATGATGGGAGGATGAACACATATAACCTGGAGAAGAATGGGAGAACCCATATGTTGCTTCTGATAAAGGATAAGGAGATAAAGCTGGAAGTGAGAAACACGATACTTCTCATGAGTGGGAAGGAGCTTCTTACAGAGGTGGAGAAGAATGAAGATCCACAATTCTTTGTTGTCAGAAAACCGAGAATCGTTCTGACTAACACAAGAGTGGATGATTTACCAAATGAAGTTAAGGAAATACTGGAAGAGTTCGCTGACATCATAGTCGACGAATTACCTCATTCATTGCCACCAATGAGAAGTGTGAGTCATCACATAGACCTCATACCAGGAGCTAGTTTGCCAAATAAAGCCGCGTACAGACTGACGCCGCAAGAGAATGAAGAGGTTAAAAGGCATGTCCAGGAGTTATTGGACAAAGGATTGCTCAGAGAAAGTTTGAGTCCATGTGCTGTTCCAACAGTGCTCAGTCCGAAAAAAGACAGAGGCTGGAGGATGTGCATCGATTCAAGAGTGATAAATAAGATAACCATTAGATACAGGTTTCCATTGCCGAGGATGGACGATCTGATGGATTGCCTGAGCGGGGTAAGGTATCTTTCAAAGATAGATTTGAAAAGCGGATATCACCAGATTCGCATGAGAGAAGGCGATGAGTGGAAGACAACCTTCAAAACCAACGAAGGGTTGTACGAATGGCTAGTCATGCCATTTGGCTTGACGAATGTGCCGAGTACATTTATGAGGCTGATGAATGAAGTCCTGAGAGAATTCATCGGGAAATTTGTCATCATATATCTTGATGATATACTGATCTTCAGTAAGACCAAGGCTGAACATTTGAAGCATTTAGCCATTGTGATGAGGAAGCTACAGCAGGAGAAGCTGTTGATCAACATGAAGAAATCTTCATTCATGAAGACAGAGCTCATCTATCTGGGATTTGTTATTTCGGCAAATGAATTGAAGATGGATCCGGATAAGGTGGAAGTGATCAAGAATTGGCCATCACTGAGAAATATTTTCGAGGTGAGAAGTTTTCATGTCTTACCTAGTTTCTACCGAAAATTCATCAGGAATTTCAGTGGAATTAGTGCAACGATGATGGATACAGTGAAGAAGCGACATAAGTCTTTTCACTGGACAACAAAGGTTGAGAAGAGATTCAATCTGTTGAAGTGGAAGATTACGGAATGACCAATGTTGGTGTTGCCAGATTTTCAGAAGACATTTCAGGTGAAATGTGATGCCAGTGGGTATGCCATAGGAGCGGTCTTGAGCCAGGACGATAGGCGGCTTGCATATTTTAGTGAGAAGCTGGATGAGGCAAAATTGAAATACTCCACGCATGATAAGGAATTTTATGCTATCATACAGGCACTGAAGAAGTGGAGGCATTACTTGATCCCAAAAGAATTTGTATTGTACAGTGACAATCATGCATTGCAGTTTGTGACTCAATAGGAGAAGTTAAATCAGAAGCATACTAAATGGGTAGAGTATATGCAGAATTTCACATTTGTGATTAAACACATTTCAAGAACTGCTAAGAAAGTGGCTGATGCTTTGAGCAGGAAATGCTTATTGCTGCAGGAGTTTCGAGTCAAAACATTGGGTTTTGAAAATCTCAGGGATATGTATGCAGGAGATGCAGATTTTGCAGAGGCATATGAAGCAGCTGAGAATCCAGTTCTCAGAGACAGAAGCCCATGGATAGATTATATGATCCAGGAAGGATTGCTGTTCAGAGGCAATCAGTTGTGTATTCCTAAATGCTCCATGAGGGAGAATCTGTTAAAAGAGAAGCACAGTGGTGGATTAGCAGGACACTTTAGCCATGAAAAAACATTCACGAAGCATATTTTTGGCCAGGGATGCGAGTAGAGGTTAAGCGATTTGTTGACAGATATCGGGTATGCCAGCATTCGAAGGGGAGGAAGCAGAATGCAGGTTTTTATCAGCCATTACCCATACCAGAGAGGCCATGGGAGGTGATTAGCATGGATTTTGTATTGGGTTTGTCGAGGACACAAAGAAGTGTTGATTCAATCTTTGTGGTGGTGGACAGGTTTTCAAAGATGGAAAATTTCATTCCATGCCAGAAGACTAGCGATGCGACTCACATCGCAAATCTGTTTTTTAAAGAGATCATGAGACTTCATGGATTACCGAAAAGCATAGTTTCGGACAGGGATACTAAATTCATAGGGCATTTTTGGAGGACCTTATGGAAGAAGCTAGGAACTAACTTGGTGTTTAGTTCTGCTTATCATCCGCAGGCAGATGGACAAACAGAAGTGGTAAATAAAAGTTTGGGAGACTTGCTGAGAAGCTTGGTGATGGAACACCATAGCAGCTGGGATAGCATATTGCCACAGGTAGAGTTTGCGTACAATGATTCGGTGAATCGGAGTACAGGGAAAAGTCCATTTCAGGTTGTATATGGGATGCAACCGAGGGGAGTTTCTGAATTGCAGGATTCAGAGCAGACTGCTACTAGCAGCGCTAGTGCAGGAGAGTTTGCCGAGGCGATGAAAGAACTTCACAGCAGGGTGAAGCAGCGACTGATAAATTCAAATCAGGAGTACAAGCGCAGAGCAGATCAATATCGGAGACACCTTCAGTTCAAAGTTGGTGATCTAGTTCTGGCACACTTGAGGAAGGAAAGGTTCCCAAGGGGGACATATAACAAATTGAAAATGAAGAAAATCGGGCCGTGCAAAGTCCTGAAGAAATTCAGAGAGAATGCTTATGAGATTGAGTTGCCAGAGGGCATTGAAATATCTCTGATATTTAATATCGTAGACCTATACCCATACAGGGCTGGAGCGGCAGAAACTGGAACTGAGGAACCAATGATCCAATGGATGAAACAATTACCAGTAGCAGAAAAGCCTCAGATGGAGTGCATGCTGGACAAGAGAGTGGGTAAAAAGACCCAAAGGAAGGAATACTTCGAGTATCTGATCAAATGGAAGGGTCACCTAGTAGAAGATGCCAGCTGGGAGAGAAAAGCAGTGATACAGAAGCATGGGCAAACCGTGCAGGAGCTCATGGATAGGAGCCCATGAAAATTTTCAAGCGAGGGAGTATGATGCAGGAGCATCGCCCACGTCAAGCGAGCCAACGCGAAAGCAGAGGACAGCTGGATAAGCCAACAAATTTCTTTTTGAATTTCACCTTGATATTGTTGTGCAAACATTAATGAAGACATTTATGGAAGCGCACTTTGTATATTGTAATGGACCTTGAGCGGATAGCTCTCGTCCTTAGGTAGATAGTCGGCATTTAGTAGATTTAATGCTGTTAGATAGGAATTTAATTGTAGATTGGATAGCGTAGAGTCCAAGAGGGAAAATGGATATAGACACCCTCATTGTATCATTGTATTATTATCAAACAAGAGTAACAAGAGAAGAGCAAGTAGAGAAGTGTATGAAGAACAACCATGTACAGACATTTGAATTAATAGGAAGAGTTCTGATTCAAATCCATGGATTCCTGCAAGGAGTTCAGTCGAATTTGTCTGCAAGGAGTGCATTGACAGAAGGCTCAAATAGTTAACTTTTGTTCTCATTCGCCCAGGGTGAAAGTGGGTTACAGTGCCGTGCAAGGAGTGCATAGGCCAAGCTAAGTCTCAGAGTTGTGATTATGAGCAAGGATATTGAAGACTACTGCTGCAGGAGTTGCGCAGAGTCGAAGGGATTCAACACTGGAGAGTTGTTGAATGATTGCCGCAAGGAGTGTGAGCAAAAAGACTTCCTACCAAGGACTTGGAGTCGTGAAAGAAGCTCAGGAAGGATAGAGTCTTCGAGTTCATCGAAGGACTTAACGGAGAAGCACATTTGAAGAGTTCGAGCAAGTACTGAAGGTTGGTGCATAGGTGAACAAGTTTTGGAGGAGAAAAGACTTGTTTTAGTGCGTGGAATTCTCAGGGAAGAATGGACGGTCGAGACCCTCCGAGGAGATCTCACGAAATTCTGAGGATCGTTGGATCTCGGGAAGGTACAAGAAGGTTATCGACAGGTGTGGAATAGGTCAAAGTTTAGGAGGGCAAGAGTCGTCGATCCGAGTTAGAAGGAGCTGTCGGATCTACACGTGACATCGCATATCGGGGGTTCACAAGGTGAAGCGCCAAAGGTTTGCAGCGAGAGTTGAGATATCACGATCCGCGATATCCTGATAGGATCAGAACCGTTGATCGTGTGGGATGCGTGTCAAGAGATCCCAAAGAGCAGGGTTCGGAGAATCGGGGTTCTCGACGACAGAGAATGCTTGCATGTTGGAATCGCGGTCCGCGATACCCGACGGTGACGTGGTAGTGTGGGACCACGAGAGCTAGTTGAGTACAGGTGGCATCGCGTTCGGGGATCGGGGAAAAGCAGGTCCCGAGTCCATGGACATTAGGAATCACGATCTCGTGAGTTCCAAAATCCTGATAGAAGGGTAGAAGGTGGAGGAGTCAACCCACACATGTGCATCGGAATATCGGCATATCGGGGTTCGGAGGTTGGAGATTCAAGTTGTTGATGTCGCGAGTGGCGATTCCCCTATAGGGAGAATTCCGATAGTAGGGAAGAGGTCAACGTTGACTCGCATTGGGTTTCGGGTAATCATGAAGCACGAAACACGTGACCTCAGGATTCGCGAAATCGCAAATTCTGATTTCCCGACTGTTAAGGGAGATCATTGAAGAATCGCTGTGGGTGAAGAATTCTTGATAGAGAATTAGAAGAACCGTTGAGTTCTTTGGACCGAGAGTGAAAGAAGGTCCTGAGGAGGCGGATGCGCTCCGAGGAGTGCGGCTACGTCATTTTTCATTCTTCATCCAGGAATCTAGACATGAACTAGTGGATCGGCCAATCTAGCTGACCGAAAATTTAAAATGATCTTTTAAGTTACTCCATAGAGAGCGAGCAAACTGATAGTCAACCAAAAGATGATTAATAGTCTCCATATCCCTACAACAAAGAATGCAGAAACCCGACCCGCTCCAACCTCTTCTTTGAAGAGAATCCCAAGTAAGTATCTTACCTTCCAATACTAACCAGAAAAATAATTTAAGTTTAAGAGCCAAATCCTAGGTCCAGATCTGTTTACGCCAGAAAGGGAGGATAAGTGGCCAAAAATTAGCAACGACTGCATTATATACATTTTCTATCATGAGAACACTCGATTGGTCACCTCCCATCCAGAGTAAGCTGTCCTCTCCCACCTGAAGATAGATCCCAGAATCAATAAGCACCCTCGTATAAGAAGTCCACTCCTATGCTAAAAGACCAGAGAGTCCCAACTCATCACTAGACTTTCATTGATCGATTACAAAACCTCTGTTGTGATGAAACTTCATTTGGTACAGAAAATAAATATTGTGGGCCCTCAATTCCTCAATGAGTTCGTGAGTCAAAAAATAACAATTCCCCATCCCAAGTATCTTATCAATACCAACCACAATCACATCACCCCTACGAGGCATCCAACTTAGCCAATGAGTGATGAGAGGTAATGATTTCATTAGACTTTTCCAGAAATGTGAAGCCATCAATTGTGTATTCTGAGCAAATCTGAGCCAGGTCTCAAAAGAAAGGTATGGTAGGTACTTGTATTTAATCACCCTATTCCAAATCCCCTCCTTTGTCAATACTCTCCACAAAGAGTTTGGTTCAAGCACTCCACTGAAAAGAAATGGATTTTTGAACCCCTAGCCTCCTCGAATTTTTGGTTTTGCAAGTAGACTCCAGTTACATAAATGTAATCCTTGTTTTTTACGCCCACCAGTCCAAATAAAATAAAATATCAACTGCCAAATTTTTGTGAGAACGGATGTAGGGACCGCCGCTAGTGACATCCAATACACCGCTTGCATTTCCAACACTGCCTTCACTGAGATGCATCAATCTCCCAGGGTCAACCAACAATTGCACCCGTAATTTATCCGTTTGTCAAATTTCTTTAACATCCATCTCCAGACTTCTGTAGTCGGTTTTTTCACTTTAAGGTAGTATCCTAGATACTTGAACCCTGTAAGCAAATCCAAAAAATTATAATAAAAAAACTCTTTGAAAAGTTCCATCTCGGCTTCATCCAAGCCCGTAAAGTGGAGAGTTGATTTTTCTAGATTAATACGTAAACCCGATACACTGTAGAACTGATCCAAAATGTGCTTAACCAACTTCCATTCTTCTATGGAATCCTTTGTCATGATAAGGACGTTGTTGAAAAATATAAGATGTAATATTTTGACAATCTTGAAGACCTTTATCTCGTTGCTTTCTTCCGATTCAGTAGAATACTAAGACTCTCCATAATAAGAATAAATAAAAGTGGCGATAGGGGGAACCCTTGTCGGAGTCCCCGCTCACTGCATAAAAAGTCTGAAGACTCTCCATTGATTAAAACCAAAAAAGTGGCGCTCGTCACACAACTCATAATCCATGAAATGGAAGTCGCACTAAAGCCAGTTTGTACCAAAATAAGCCAAAGGAAATCCCAATTTACACAATCATATGCCTTTTTAAGGTCTAATTTTAAAATCATATCCTTCTGTTTCTTGGAATGGATGCTATGTAAACATTCAAGTGCCTTCCCCACCGCATCCAAGATTTGTCTGCCCTTCAGGAAACCATACTGTTCGGTGGAAAGTGCCCTTAAGAGTATCAGACTGATCCTGATGGCTCTCACTTTGGAAATAATCTTGTAGAAGAGGTTACAAAGTGCTATCAGTTTGAAATCCCCAAAGGTACGAGGGGAATTCTCCTTTGGAATCAATACCATAAAAGTAGAGTTTAAGGCCCGATTTATCTTCCCCCGACACCTCGAATATTCAACCAAAATATGAAGTTCATCACTGACTAGATCAAAAAACTGGGTAAAAAATTCCATGGTCCAACCATCCAGGCTTGGACTTTTATCTTTCACAAATTTCTTAAGAACCTCCCAGATCTCAGATTTAGTCACCTGATTATCTAAAAGCAAATTGTCTTCATCGGTCACAAAGCGCTGAAATTGCCTGACAAGGGTAGCTTGTTCCACCGGGCCACCAATTCTGACTAAAGTGTAATGTTGTTTAAAATATCTGGTCGCCTCCTCTTTGATATCCCGTTGTCCTTGTATGATCTTCCCATCATCAACCTCTATTTCCCAAATATGTTTTTGATTTCTATGGGCACTCACAAACTTATGGAAAAATTTAGTATTATGATCACCACTCTTTAACCAGATGGTCCAAATTTTCTGATGCCAATTTTCCTCTTCTAATCTTAGCAGATCATTGCGTTCCTTCTCCAGATCTTTAACATGTGCTTCTGTTTCCGTATCAAAACCCTCATTTGTCATCTCCGCAAAGCCTCTGCTGATAGCGTCCTCCAATGTCTCCAACTTGTAGGATTTTTCTCTTCTATAGTGACACACCCACGCTTTAATTATAGAATTTAATACTTTGAGTTTCCACGCCAGTTTGAGTTGTATATCCGCTTCTTGTAGAAATATAGGATCCCCCCAAACCTCTTTCGCAATCTCAATAAATCCTGAATCTGTCAACCAGGTAGGATTAAGTTTGAACGGGTAGGCCACCCTAGACTGAGTGAAATCTAACTGTGCTATAAGAGGTGCATGATCCTTTATATAGGGTAACTCCACCCAAGAGCGATATCTCCCAACCTTAGACAACAAGTCATCCACCACTAAAAAGCGATCCAGACGTTTGGCAATAAAAGCATCCCCAACTCTACCGTTTCTCCAAGTAGGGATCAAGACTTCCAGGGCCAAATCAACCAACGAATGGTCTTTGATCAAATCATGAAAATAATTCTCCTGTTTGTCCAGAAGAGACGCTTTTCCCCATAATTCATCCTCTCTAGTGGAAAAATTTAGATCACCTGCGATAATCAATTTTTTAACATCTAAAATCCCTTTAGTAACTAGTCGATCCCAAAAGGTATTCTATCAGAACAAGGTGCGTAAACATTTAATACATTTAAAACACAACGAGTTTCCAAAGTGATGCCAGACAACAAAATACCCTCGCCACAAAGAGTAGGGTCTAGGCTGCAAGCAACCCCCCCGAATTACCAATTGATCTGACCGCACACATAAACCAACCAGGAATAAAAATCTGCATAAACTGACGTGCCTTCTCCACTGAGACCAAGGTTTCCTGTAAAAGAATTAAATCTGGCTTAACTCTAGTGATGAGTCTTCGCATGGAGGCAATTTTAAGGGCTTACCCTACCCCTCTCACATTTAAGGTGAGAATGATCATATTTTGTCCCTTGCAAGGGATTTTAATCCTCTAAGCGCCCCCGTTTCAGATCCAAAAGTAGTCTGCGTTACATTCGATGAGTGCGAGAGATTAGATTTATTCCTCACACTCCTCGTCTTGATAGGCGAGGTCTCAAAACCAAGCCCCCTGGGCCACGTGTAGTTGGTTCTCTCACCCCCACCAGAGCCATTTCCTAGTATGCTAGGCCGATCAATGTCACAGTGAGAAGGTATGATAGCAT
>JASDQU011442985.1:4438-23572 GCA_032191745.1 Picea mariana | reverse complement strand
CTCCCCAAAAAGAGGTTATAGAAAGAATGGTAGACTTTATTCAATTCTGGTCTGTTCAGAAGACCCAACTTGTATAGCATGCCCCGCTCTCAATATTTAACATCTGATTATAAAACTCGCAAAAAAGAAACTAAAGTCTGTACTCTTTCCAATGGAAGTAGTCCCATGTCATTTGGATTCTATATGAAGAATTTATGATTGTTTTACCTGGAACACTTGTTTATTGACTAGCTTCAGCACTCATCACAAACCCTATCTTCCACGGAGTGTATCTCCATAATTATAGCGAATCAAGAGCTAAACATTTTACCATAGGTACCTTGATATGTTTTCTCAATACCATATTGATTTCACCATCTGACTCATTCTAGAAAAAACGTTATAGGAAAAACGGTAAGATGACATGAAAATAACATACCTTAGAACACATCACCAAAAGACTTCATCCTCCCTTGAAATCCGGCCTTCTTTTACTTCTTATTCCCTCTGAAATTAGACTTGTATCAAATGAATGTATAATGATGTTTATTTATACCATTTATGTCACTTCATTTTAACATTAGGGCCGACCTAACACATTCTTATTTTGTAATTCTTTTCTTTAATTATCTTCAAGGCCTACATGTACAATTCACTTTATCATCTTCAAAAATTTATTTCTCCTCAACCATGAGGATCCACATGACGTGCCACATACCACTGGAAACAACATGATGTATACTATCCATCCATGGGTGTTATATCTTCATGTGAATTTTCCTTCATGTCCAAATACCTTCATCAATCTTGCGGTCCAAAACCCATGACTAGGGTTGACATCAATGACAACAACCAATCTTCCAATAGTGGGTAATCGAAAGTGCCCATCAATGATGGACACAAACCAAACCCTACGTTGATGGTGTCAAGTTGAGGATTATCAATCATCAGAACAGTGGATTCCCTTGATGAAGGGTCAGAACAGGAGAAAGACAACTGGTCAATGGTCATAATCCGACCCTCATGTGGAAACAACAAGAGCCAAAAGACTGCAGCAACCACTGCATGAATTGCATAGGTCCAACTCCTTCCTAACAAAAGGTTGTATTTTAGAGGTGCATCGACCACTTCAACTTCGACACACATGGTATTTCCTCCTAACTACACGAGGAAAGAATGAATGATTCCATGTGGTCTGAACGAACTACCATCAAATGATGTAAGCAATGTAGGCGACGGAGACTTCACGCAAGTCAAGGTGCCCTCTTCAACTATCGTATGGAAGATATTTCGAGTAAATGATTTCATGGTGTAAGCCACGACTATCTGAAATGCAACATGGTAAGGAAGATGAGGTTTCAAGTCGATTGGATCGAGAACGATCGCTCCCAGGTTATAAGTCTCTACAGATCCCAAGGCGGATAAAAAATATTTTCTTTGCAAAGGGTAGCTATGGAGGACTTCCAAAGTAGACATCGCGTAAGGGGTTTGTGCCAAATATTCCACAACAAAGTAGTTTTGAACAACCCTCGCATTCAGATTATGAGAAGATTTCTTGAATTCACCTTTGGGGATGTGTGTCATTGTTTCGCCCATCGTCTTCTCAATATGGAGAGGAACCGGTGGGTTTGTGGGTTCTTTTCCATTTTTGGTAGATTTCGACATTCTTCTTTCCTTCAGGCTGCTGGTTGGACTTATGTTTCATCGACTGTATAGTGTGTACGTTTGACATTTGGGTACGGGGAACAGTTGAACCAGAGGTCTGGCTGGTCGCAGTCTGTTGTATCGACATTTGTTGCAATTGAGTTGACAACAGATCAGTGGAATTTCCTTGTGCTGAGCCCACAATACCATCGACATGGGGTCCATAATTTTGTTTGGCCTTGTCAAGGGTGGACCGTGGAACATCTGGCAATATCTCATAGAGCATGCCAGACTGAGAGTAAATCAGTTCAAGTTGTTGCGCTCTCATTATCGCCTTCTCCTCTGAAAACACTCCATAAGTTGCTACATCTTTGGATACAACGGGTACGAAAGACTTCAGGAACCACTCCAACAATAAAGTCGGTGGGACCTATATCTTAATCAATCTCTTCCGACGTCACCATTCTTGGATGTGGTCAGAGATGTGGTTGTCCTTAGTCTGCTCAAAGTTGGCCAACAATTCAGTGCCGACATCGTATCTCACGGGTAAATGGAAATGGTTTATTAATCCCATCACTAAGTCTTTAAATTAAGAATATCTCGAGCGATCGAGCTTAATATACCATTTCACGGCACCCCCAATAAGAGTGTGTTGAAAAAGGCGCAACTGGATGGAGTCGTCTAGTAGTGAGTTTGATGAGCACCATAAGTGGAAGGTTGTCATGTGATCATCTAGGTATTTTCCAAGCTTGCCTTTGAATTTTGGAATATTCGAGGGAAACTTAGTTGACATGCGGGGCCAATGTGGATCATGACATATTGGGTCGTTGAGAAACCTCGACAAGTCTGGCAGATGTAGCATTTCAAAAAACGGTAGTTTAGGTTGAGTAATATGTACAGGAAAAAGGGGGCCTGGAGTTTGGTTGGCACCAGGTTGTCAGGTAAAGTTGGATTGTTGGCCAGGGTTCTGCTAGAAACCATGGGCTTGACCATCATATGGAAACTACATTTGTTTGGATATCATTGGTTGACTCCTATAATTGGACGACATGGCTTGGGCAGGGATTTCTCCCTGCGTTGTGTTCCAAGTATTTTGGAAGGGGATGCCCCCCAGCCGATCTGACAAGCATAGGTATTGAACCTTTCCCGAGGTTCCATTGACCATGGAATGGGTTTCCCCCAACTGACATCCCTTGCGAGCAGGTGTTACCCATGATTTTGGTCATCATGATGATGTATTGATGTTGGTGTACTCAGGCTTCTCATAAGAACTTTCTCCTGAGAAAAATGACATTCATCTCTTCCCAGAAGACTTACTTTTGAAGAGAGTTCTTAGGTTGCTAATATACCAAGGTGCAAGAAAGACCCATTCTCTCAGGCTGCCTTAAGCTAGGGTGCGAACTTCTCACACTGTGCTACATAGCTAGGGTGCAAACCTTCTCTAAAGCTTTGAAAAAGATGAATTATCGATGGTTCTAGAAGGGAATCTTATAGAAGAATGGGTTGGAATTCGAATGGTTATCCTTGTAATAGATTCCCTGATATTGTGGGATCATTCTTCTCTAAGTAACCATCTCATTCTCTCCTATATATTGATGGAATTCTCATGGAAAAGGTTAAGCAATATTCATTGGAGAATTGGTGAAAGAATTGTGTGAAGGACTTAGCTTGAATAGGAGCTTGGAAACTCTAGCAAGTCTATCAAGAGGATTTGATCTTCTTCATGCAAGGATCGAGAAAGTGTGTGTGTTGGAGCCAAGAGCCACCGGAAGGAAGCTTGCAACATCAAGGCGATCAAGTTGTAATCTTCTACTTCCACTTAATATGATACAGTGGCATGTCCCTTTCCCATAAATCTATTCTCACTTTATTGTGTAATTCCTTGATCATACACATAAGTTGATAGTTGAATATATTTTGCTATATTCACTTTGGTTGGTTAGTGTTGTCTTGGTCTTGACCTCACGAGAGCACCGAAGTGAAGCGGGAGCAACAGAGACCCTAGGAAGAGATACAAAGGTATGTTACTTGTTCCTTCCTACTAGATTATTCAATGGTCATAACTTAGGGAAAGAGTCATGTCCTGTCCTATTTTGTTCTAGATCTAGGGAGATCTGTTAGTGTCTGCAGCTACCAATTAGTCCGATAACAAAATTGGCGACTCCACTAGGGAGATAACCCATTTTCTTTGTGGTTTTTGGTATTTTTCCTTGGCCATTTTCTCTTTCCTTACTTTTCTCCATTAATATCAATCTTTGAGTCTTTAGGATACACTGATAGACCCTCTGTGTCCAGAGGCCTCTTCACATTTTGTGTCTTTTTCCAATAATTTGACTAGTTTCATACATTCTCGCACTGCACTCCGTAGTGGCCTGTGAGAATATACTGAGTTCACACCCTGCTTTTAGGTTCAGTGCGAGGTTCTCGCACTCTGCTCAAAGCCCACCTGTGAGAATCACTCATTCTTGCACTGTGTAATACCCTCAGCCTGCGAACCCATTTTTTCAAAGTTTTGGATTTGAGTTCTTTGCATCTTCAACTGCCCAGATTAGTTTAGGTGCCTCACAAGAGTTTCTTGGACCATTGATTGATTTTTTTCTTGTCTTCGTTTTTGTACACGAATAGTCTTAGGATTTCAAAGGCTCTTCCTGTCACTTGTTCTTCACTTTCATTTCTTGACTTTTCTTGGCAAAGCTATACTCCCTGATTTCAGAATCTGAGTGTTCTTGTTTTGTTAAGGACTGGAAATCGGTTGAAAGTTGAGCTTCTTTGTCTTTATCATTTTCTTATTCTTTGAAAGATCACTTTTCTTATGCAATTGAAAAGACTAGTTTGGTTTTCTTGTTATTTTTGTTTCCATCGAAAGAGTGGTTTGGGTTTTTTATCTATTGCTTGTTCATTGGTTTTTGATTTTCTAAACTCTCACCATCATGGTGTAGGTCCTTTTTGAAAAGTGAACAAAGTTTTTCTTTCAAAAGCATTTTCGTTTTCGAAAACATTGAAAATCAATTGTTGAAATTATTGAAAAAAGAAACAATAGAGAATTGTTATTGATGCATGATTTGTTGCATTTGCATTTTAAAGGAAATTGTGTCTTGTAGTTCAAAGTTTGATCTGGAAAACTTCTCTTTCCCTCCCATACATAGGATTCATTGAACGAAAATTGATATATTTCATTCTCATCCATGCATCATTGGGTCAGAATCTTATACAACATCATTTTCATCTCCATTTCCTTTGAGTAACAACAGCCCTTAATAACACTGCACAATTGTAAAATTTACCTAATAACTCTTTTCTAGGGCTCTATTACACCAACATTTAGCTAGGATAGTTCTTTGGAATAGGAAGAGAGATACACTCTCCAAAGCACAAAACACACAATAGCATCTTGTGTTAAGGAGTGTTAAATTCCATTTGCAACATCTTGTTCTGGGAAGCCCTTCTCACACAAGGGTCAAACACGAGGTCGCATCGATATTGACAGAGTTACTCACCCTGCTTTGTTGATATCGGTGTAGATATTGCACATATTACGGGGATCATCCAGGGGTATACCCACAATGATGAGTGGAAGCCTTTTGAGTTGATTTTGGGCTAGATACCCTGCCCTTGCGTGTGGATCGGACTGTCGACTGTCCCCCAGGCTTTATTGTTGTTGGTGGTAACCTTAGTGGCCTATCTTTCTAGGGTCTTACACAAGGTGACTGTGAAGGGGAAAGTCTTCGCAGTACCTGGAATTGACGTTGACCAAAATCACTCAGGCTCCTTGGAGGGTATACCCACGATTATGTGTGGGAGCTTGCACCAGGGTGTAAGTCCGTTAAGCAGGTTGTCAGCGTAACTTTTCCACCCTTGCCCAGCCCCTTCTCGTCTTATTGTTGTGACATTGAATTTCATCACCAACTAGTGACTTCGGAATTAGAAGGTCTTGTTTTCTTGGTGTTGTTTCCTAGATTTTGTTTACTAACGCGTTTTGTTTGTTTACCAAAGTTGACCATACAATTTTCTTTGTGAAGTTTGTCACTCATTTACAATAGCTCCTCCACGTCGTTCACGTAGAATGCAGGGTTTATCTTCAGAGCATCTGGAAGGTTCGCAACCCTTTCCTACAAGTTCACCTAAGGGCTCTCCTCAACAACGTGAAGTACCAGTTGTCACCACACCACAAGTGGAACAAACTAACTCTCTAGAACATTTTTGAATTACAAATACTCGAGAGGACTTTCAACTTCACCCTGATTCTGAGTGAACATTTATGCGATTGAATTCTTCTGGAGACTTAGTTGTTACATCTTATGGATCACCAGTTGGACCCTTTCTAGGCATTGAAGGCCAAGATCTTTTTTGGTCTACGGGAATTTTTCGATGGGACCTTTTTGGTCCAGGCTCACCTGTGATTTCCGAAATCACCCCACCTGTGATTTTTGAAATCTCTAGTCCAGAGACAGTATTGTTTACTACCACCTATCACTTTACCGTCCTTGCCGAAATGGCCCATCACATAGATACTATTAGTGTTCCAACCGAGTTTACTGCGGTTAGTCTCACTCCCATCAGCACACTGCGAACACCCAACATCACTCTGACACTACCACCCAGATACCATGCGTTGAATGCTTCCATTCCCACTCCTACGCAAACCCCATCCGGCTCTCCTAGTGGTCCTTCTTCTTCTGGGCACTCTCTTCCCGGTTTTATTCCAACACTCCCTCAATTTCCTTTTGGAGGACCTTCCTCGTCTTCCACTGGAAGTCTTAATCCTAGTGGCACTATTCTGTCATTCACTCCAAATTACAAGATTCCCGTTGGTGGACAATTTCATCAAGGTGGTATGACTCAACCACCTCTCAGTGGGAAAATTCCTATTGGAACGCAAATCCCAATTAGAACGCTACCCCTAATTGGAACACCACCTTCGATGGGAGTATTGACCCCACATTATGGGAAAAACATACCTCCGTCCTTGGCCCAGTATTGGAATCAGTTGATACAACATCCTCCTCAATCGACTGGGGGGCAGTAGTTTCCAGTTGAATCTGTGATACCCCCTAGTATGGGCCAACCATATCCAGGTACATTCATTCACATTTGGGGGTGAATGCTCAAACTCAAGTCCCTATTCCAGGGTACAATCCTATGAGCTACTATCCTCTCCAACCACCACCGAATCTGCCTGGGTATTCACATTATATGCAGATTGCTTATGGTCCTACTGGTTTGCCGATAGGGTTTCCTCCCCAAAGCCACCAGTACCAGCAGGTGAATCGACAATTACCCTTCATAGCCATTTTGGATCTTCCAGATTTGTCAAGGATTTTAAATGATCCAATTTGTCACTCTCCCCAATGGCCTGCTATACCAACCAAGCTACCATCGGACATTCCTAAATTCAACGGCAAAGAGGGAGAGGAACCAAACAATCACGTTATGACTTTTCACCTATGGTGTTTATCCAACTCGTTGATGGATGACTCTATTCGTTTACGACTTTTTCAATGAACCCTCACAGGTTTTGCTACGAAGTGGTATATAGAATTGCCACGGGGTTTTTTCTATGACTTCAACACCCTAGCTATGGCTTTCCTCACACACTACCAGTTACCAATTCCTTATGACACGGGGACCAAGATTTTGACTTCTTTCAAACAAAACAAAGCCACTCATATATCTGATCACATTCATGAGTGGTGACGGAGACGACGTCTCATTAAACTCGAACTCCCCGATCAGTTGCTGGAAGAATGGTTCATAAAATCATTTGTGAATGACATCGGTCGTGACATTGCCTTGGGTGGAGTAGTCATGGAAGAGAAGGCCATAAGTTGGGCTCAATACCTTGACCTCATTTATTCACAAACGAGAACCCTTTACGATTTACTACCTGACTTACCTCGTCCTTCCACTTCCACCACTTCAACTACTCCAGCTGCTTCACATGCAGCTGACGGTGTGATTGGCACTTTCCAGGCCCAACCACATTTCACCTCAGGCACAAACCCCAAACATGCTTCTTCTAATGTTCAAAATGATCCGTCTCCTACCACTCCCACTGGAAAGACTTCTGAGGTAAATGCAGTTCAATCTACCCCTGCCGGTAAAAAAAAATCCAAAAAGGGAAGGGGTAAGAATAAGGAGGACAAAAACACTTCTCAAGCAGAGTGAACCAAAACTACCCCTGTTGACGATTGGGATAAGCGCAAACCTCGATACCCTTGTCTTATCTGTGGTGATGATAACTACATGAAGGATTGTCCACAATGCGCCGAGGTCACTAATTTCCTTCAAGGAGCTCCAAAACCACCTCCTCCAGTCGTTTTGTCCCAACCCTTCCCATCTCAACAACAGGCTCAGTTGGCCATTCACGACCAACCCTCCTCTTCCACTACATCCTATGTTTTGATGTGTACTGGCGATTCAAAGCAGAGTGACGTTGCAGTCACTACTCGAGCCAAAGATTATTCTCCTTCTAAAGAGAAGGTTGATGATCTACCTCCTTCCTTGGTACAACCCTCTCCCGCGACTCCACCTACCAATGATCCTCTTCATCTTGAATGACCGAGCCTCGACACAGTTTTTCGACCCCCCCCAAAGGGCGTCGTTTGGAAATCGGCTTTCAATCCTCATGCTCGTGTGGCCCAGAACTACAACATTGTTGAATATATGGCCCAAGCACCTTCTGCAGTGTCAGCCCTCGAAGTCTTTCAAAGTTGTCCCACACAACGGAAGGCACTGTTGAAATCTATCAGTGGAATTGACCCGACGGATACAAATTTAATAATTTTTGACTTGGAATATCATATTCCAAGGTTACCCCCTCAACTTGCGTTCCATATCCAAGTGGTTGTCTCTGACAAAAACATTTGCCGAACCATTATAGATGGTGTCTTGACATGTGTTATGTCTCTTGCTTGCTGGAAAGCCATTGGCTCTCCTTCTTTGAATGAATCCCAGAACACTCTTAAAGCCTTCAACGGCTCCAGTTTTAAGCCCTACGGTGTTCTTCCTTCATTGCCCATCACGTTAGAAGGAAAAATGGTCAAAGTCGAAGTGGAAGTCTTTGACGCTCCCCTTGATTACAATCTTCTGCTTGGACGCAGCTGGATCGATTCCATGCACACAGTTGTGTCGACCCTTTTCCGTGTGGTACGTTTCCCACATCAAGGAAAGGTCATCACCGTTGACCAACTAGCCTTCTTTAATTTCGATACTTGTACTGGCAACGTATCGTTTATCGCTAAAACCCCACCGGGTTATGAGAATGTCGGTGTAGGCCTGCTAAAAGACTCTTCGTTAATCGGTGCTTTCCTCATTCCACCACCAGATGTTCCACGCTCGTATGTTGCTTCAATCAACATGATATCCACCTCGACTCGCGAACTTCCTCTGTCTCACGACCCATGGATAGTACCTGACCCTGGAGATCATCTTCGTTAGGGCGACGAAATGCCGTTAAGTCCGATCGAATCCACCTATCAGGCCATTCAATCCACAACGCCTTCTACCCCCTCTCTTGGTGAGTTGTCTCCAGATCCTTTCTGTGTCATTTTTCCCATCGACGAGATGATCATGTCTGTCATGGAAGACACCCCTTGGGACAATGGACATCATTGTTCCATCCTCTTTCTGGAGCAACATACCATTGAGAAATACCAACAGATCTCGACTCCGTCGACCATTGTTTTCATCTCAATCGTTCCTGAGTCTGCACACGATGTGTTTTCTGAAGGGAACTTAAGCAATATCTCACCCACTATTCCCCTCGACATATCCGTCAAACCTAGAATTGTCGAAAATGTCCATATCGGAGCTTCGTGTTCTTCTGACAAAATCATCACCTACACATCCCTTTTCAAAGAGTTTCATGACATCTTCTCCTGGAGCTACAAAGAAATTCCGGGTATTGACCCTGAGATTGTGATACATGAGATAAAGACATACCCCAACGCTAAACCCGTTCGGCAACGCCTTCGTCCAGTTCAGCCACGTAAAGCGGCTGCTATCAAACTCGAAGTCGAGAAACTTCTTAAAGCTGGATTTATTCATCCGGTGGCTCTCACAGACTGGGTTTCCAATCCTGTCCTGATCGACAAGAAACAAGGCACAATTCATGTATACGTTGATTATAGGGATATCAACAAAGCTTGTCCCAAAGACAACTTTCCTACCCCCTTCATCGATCAGATTGTCGACGATTGCGTCGGAAGTGAAATCTTCTCTCTTAAGGATGGTTTCTTCGGGTATAATCAAATCAACATTGTTCTCAAAGATCAACATAAGACCACTTTTATTTGTCCTTGGGGTACTTTTGCCTATCGAAAACTCCCTTTCGGTCTCAAGAACGTTGGCACAACGTTTCAACGTGCTATGTCTTATGCTTTCCATGATATCAAGCACATCGTTCAACCATATCTGGATGATTTACCTGCTCATTCAATGCACCGAGTCGATCATCCAACCCACCTCCGAGCCATTTTCGTCCACTGTCGGTTCTACCATATACGTTTGAATCCTCATAAGTGCATTTTCTGCATAGAATCCGGTCGACTTCTAGGTTTTATCATTTCGCGTCAAGGGATCCGAGTGGATCCTTTGAAGGTTGAGGTGATCCTTAATCTCCCTCCTCCTTCTACACTTCGCCAGTTACAAAGTTTGTAGGGGAAAGAAAATTTTCTTCGTCATTTTATCCCAAATTATGCCGAGAAAACTCATGGATTTACGCGCTTACTTAAAAAGGGTTCTGAGTTCGTCTGGGATACCATAGCTAACAATGCTTTCGAAGATTTGAAATTGTCCCTAACGCGTGCTCCGCTTCTCTTCCCCCCCCCCCGATTACAGTCACGATTATTTCCTCTACCTTACTGCCTCGAATTACACCATTGGTATGGTTCTCGTCCAAGAGGATGATGCTAACGAAAAACATGTTATCTACTACTTGATTAGAAGTCTAACGCCTACTGAAATAAAGTATTTACATGTCGAAAAACTGACCTTGGCTGCCATCCAAGCCGTCCAACGCTTCTGGCACTATATCCTCTCGCGCAAGACTACAATGATTTCTCACTACAACCCTATGCAACACATTCTTACATGTCAATTGCTAGGGGGCAAGTACTCCAAATGTGATGCAGGAGCATCGCCAACTCATCAAGCGAGCCAACACATCAAGCGGAGATCAACTGGATAAGAAAACCCAAATTTTTGAAAGTTCTTTGGGATTGTAGTGCAAATATTTAATGAATCATTTATGAAGGAGCGCCTTTTGTAGATTGTATCAGAACTCGAGCCATACTCTCTTGTATGAAGTAGATAGGAGGCATTTAATCTAGTTAATGCAGGTAGGTAGGATTTTATTTCCAGATTAGACAGTTTTAGATGGAAGGAGGGAAAACGGATATAGACACCCTCATTGTGATTGTAACATTAGCCAGCATTCAGAAGAGAAGAGTGTGCAGACGATTGTAAGCAAAACACCCATGTAGCATTTGAATTAATAGAAAGAAGCTTTGATTCAAACTCATGGTTTGTGTTGTTTTCTCTGTATATGAATGTCATGCTCAGGAATGTTTGTTTTCCTGTTATGCAATTGCTTTGTATATGTTGTGCATGTGATTTCATGTTTCAAACTGAAGTCTGAAAGGGGAGAGAGGATAATTTTCAATTGTTTCTCTATCTGAGCTAGGAGATTTCTGCAAGGTGTGCAGTTGAATTCATCTGCACGGAGTGCGTTGATGAAGGCTCAGTTAGTTTAACACTTATTCTCATTCACCCAGAAGTGGAAGTGAGTTGTTGAAGTCGTGCAAGGAGTGTGAAGGCTAAAGAGGAAATCTCAGTCGTGAGTCCGAGCAAGGAAATCGAGGACTGCTGCTGCAGATGTGCGCAGAGTCAAAAGAAGGTTGAGCACTTGAAGTGTTTGCAGGGAATCCGCAAGGAGTGCGTGCAAAGAGATCTCTTTTCTAAGAGATCAAAAAAATGGAAGAAGCTCAGGAGGGTTTGTGTTAAGAAATCCCTAAGGGGGAGAAATCGATGGTCGAGATTCGAGGAAGGAAATCGCGAAAGACCGCCAGTTGTCAGATCTAGTGGAAGTTGCGCCAGGGTTAATCTGAGTGCGTAAGGTTTGAAGTCCTGCGAGGTCATCGGGATATCAAAGGCATCGGAGATTTAGAAGTGGAAAGGTCAGAGATCTATCGAGTCTCGATACACCGACGGAACCACAGCCGTTGATCTCGGAAAGACACGCGTCAGGAATCCGAGAGGGGTCGGAGTTCGGCATTTCAAGATTCTTAAGGGCATAAGAACTGTCGCACGAAGAATCGTGATATCGTGACCGTGATATCCCGACGGGCGCTCAGAGCCGTCCAATAAGTAGAGACACATGGCAGGAGATCCCGCAAGAGTCGGGGATCGAGGAATTGAAAGTCCCGTGAATTAGTGCAACGGGAATCGCGATATCCCGATACACGATTTCCCGATGGGTACAAGGATAGAGTGGGGACCACCAGGGTCAGAGTGGTGGACAAGTGTCGCACCACACCGAATGATTGTGGATCGGGGTTCGGGAAAAGACAAGTCCCGGAACTCACAGGGTTCGGATTCACAAACTCGCGAACTCCGATACACCGAGTGGAGGACAGGTGTTGGGAGGTCAACTCTCACAAGAGTCAGCGCCAAGTGGCATCGGGGATCAGAGAATCAGGAATTCTAAGTACACGAGGTCAATACACTCTGTTTTCCCAAAGTCTAAAACCCCGATACAATGGGTATTGTGGTCACATGGACCAGGAGGCCTAGCGAGAATGCCATCATAGATCGAGAATCGAAGAACCGAGGAGGCAGATTCTCACGACACCGTAAGTGTCAATTTCCCGATAGCTGAGAGTCCCAATAGAGTGGGATAAAGTCCGCGTTGAACCCCATCGGGTTTCAGAGATTTGAAAAGCCTAGAGCTGTGTCTGTACGACTCGCGATCACGCGAGATCCGATTTCCCGATAGAACAAAGGGGAATCATCGAAAGAGTCCTGTGGGTATTGGAAGGTTCCGATAAGGGATTTGAAGAGCATTTTAGTTCTTTGGGCCTAGGAAAAAGAAGGTCCTGGTGAGAGAAGGCGTGCCCTGGGTGGCGCGTTTTGCACCAAAATGGATTGTGATACTCTAGGAGTTTGACTTGGAATTCAAACGTGCCAAGTCCAAGAAGTCCTTAGTATTTGTTGAGTTGATATGCGACTTTCCCTATTCTGCAATGGAAAATGTAGCAGTTGATTCATTACCCGATGAATCTCTTTTCCTTATTAGCACTGATGATCTTTGGTATGGTGATATCATTATATATCTCCAAACCCAGACTTTCCAACCAACTTTTTCTAGTACTGACCAACATCGCATACGCTATCAAGCTCGTCAATACATTATCCTCGGGGATACTCTTTATCGTCGGGGGATTGACTCTGTTTTTCGATGTTGCCTAACATTCGACGAAGCTGAGAAAGATCTGAATGACTACCATTCTAGAGAATCTGGTGGTCATATTTCTAGGTATGCTACTGCCCAGAAGATCTTACGAGCAAGGTTTTTTTGGCCTTCTTTATTCAAAAATGCCATGCTTGCTAGACCTATAATCAGAAGATACGGTCACATCCTGCTCCTCTTCACCCTGTGGTCTCTGTTGGTCCCTTTGTGAAATGGGGCATCGATTTCATGACATGTCACCCTCACTCGATCGGGGGGCATGGATACATTATTGTGGCTGTCGATTACTTTACGAAATGGGCCGAGGCGATGCCAACATTTGACAACACTGGAAAGACCATAGCATTATTCATTTTTAATCACGTCATAGCTCTTTTTGGTGTTCCCCAAGCTATCGTCACTGATCATGGTAGCCACTTTAGAAACTTCATCATGTCCAAACTTACTGAAAAGTTGGGTCTTCGCCATGATAACTCAACGCCCTATTACCCACAATCCAACGGCTAGGTCGAAGCAATTAACAAAGTTCTCATAACTATGCTCCGACGAATGATAGGGATTCACAAAACAAGTTGGTACACAATGTTGTTTTCGACATTGTGGGCTTACTGGACATCTGTCAAGTCTGCTACTGGGTTTACAACTTTCCGGTTAGTCTATGGTTTGGAAGCCATTCTCCCGATTGAATGCGAGATACCCTCTTTAAAACTAGTTGTTGAACTCCTACCAAACACTCCTGCTGAGGACGAATGTCTATTGAATCTTATGCAATTAAAAGAAACTTGACACGATGCTACCCTAGTCATCGAAGCCCAGAAAAAATGTGTCAAGGCCCAATACGACAAACATGTCAAGCCTCATGTTTTCTCCGAATGAGATCTCATTTTCCTCTATGATCAAGATCGAGATATGCTAGGAGCTAGAAAATTCGAAGCCATGTGGCGAGGTCCTTATATCGTTCGACAAGTTTTGGAAAAAGGAGCTTATCAGTTAGTAGATTACGATGGTATCCCTTTGAGTGAACCTAGGAATGGGTTGTACTTGAAGAAGTACTATGCATAAAATCATCTGTGCACGAGTACTTGTATTTTTATTGTATCATACTTCTTGTGTGTTACTATAGCTTGCTTTTGTTGTTATCTGGTCTCTGCCCTTATGTGATGTTGTGTTTGATTTCTAGATGTCGGAGTCTGTGCTACCCTATTGGCTTCGCTAATGGTGCTAGCCGTAGTAATCAGAACCTTGCTTCCGCCGCATGGGCAATTTATGCCCCTACAAACAAACTTGTCTCCTTACGAGGTGTGTGTCTCGGCCGTGTGACCAAAAATATTGCAGAGTATAGCGTTGTTATCGAATTGTTGATTGATGCTATCTCGCTCGAAATATTTCATTTAGTTGTGTGACTCGATTCACAGCTTGTAGTGCTACAGTTAAGTAATGTCTATACTATTCGAAGTCCTACTTTGTTACAGGTGTGTTTGCGAATTCGCCTCTTGGAACGTTATTTTGATTATATTGAATATCAACATATTCCTAGATGTCTAAATACATTAACATATGCATTGGCTAACTATGTATTAGACATACATTTGGATCATTTATAAATCAATCACATCAATTTTCACACAATACAAGGTAAACCGGTAGAAGTCTGTATATATAACGATCACTGAGCATCCTCCGGTAGGACTAAGTCCAGATCTCCTCGAAAATCCATGTCGGCATAAGAATAATCATCGACCATCAACATCTGTGGTTGCAGCCAGTCGAAGAAGGTATCATCATACTTGATAATTGGTCCAGCTATGTGCCAGGCCATGAGCTGACACCATCTCAACATTCTTGGATCCCTGGGAGCCAGTAAATGCCACTCCACCTACAGCCTCAGTAATGGAACCCTCTCGAGAAAGAAGGACACTAACAAAGACCTGTACCCGAATTGCTTCAGGTTGCCTCGTCTGCATTTGGTCAACTGCCTTTTCATGCTGCGAAGCACTGCATCTACCCAGTTAAAAACCCAAGGTTCAGTACACTCTATAGCATACGGAAAGTAACTCTGGAGCGCCATGTGAGGAGGGTCAAATCCCACACATAGTGAATAAAATACTGCGGAGGGTCAAAAACCACACTCCCCAAATAGCTACTTTCCCTTTCTTCTTCTCTGCCTCGGGAAGACAGTGTAAGCAACAGTACTCACTCATGGGCAGCCCACCACCTCTACTACCAGTCAGGCTCACGTGGTACCCATGCTGTGACAGTCCAGTCAAGAAGTAAATGTCCTCAATATCTAAGGACAGTGTGTGGACCCCTACATGAAATACCTGCTGATCGAGATCCCACATACGCACAAGGTACTCTAATAACCTGACTTGGGCCCTCATGCCCGGGATACGAAAGTACTTCAGAAGGCCACAATTTCTCAAAGAAGCAATAGTGGGAGGATGATTTCCGATAGTGGCATTATCTTCTTCGTGATCCCTTTCACGCCATTCAAGAACCATTTTGATGGCCAAATACCTGCATAAGAAGCACAAGAAGAGGATTAGTAACTCTATTCATGAATTGGTTCTCTTTCATTGAGTAAATTTAAAAAAAAAAATTTATGCTTTGCGGTTCTCGCAGGTGCCCTTTAGGCAAAGTGCGAGAACCTCGCAGGCTGTTGTGGGCTCACCTGAGAGTTTTACTCCTTTATATTTACTTTTACCATGTTATTTGGTTTTTAATAATTATTTATTTATTAAACCCTAATCCCTAATACCCTTTTGAGTGTAACTTTTGCAGGCATAACGACTTCGATGTTCATGTATAGGGATGCGGATGTATTTTTTCTTTGTCATCGCATGTTTTGATTGTTTTTTATGGTTTTTGTATAAAACCTCGAGCGTGGTCTTTGTCCGTTCTCATGCTCGAAAATACATGAGAACGTGATCGAGCATACTTTTATCACTTTTTCGGGCTCAACAAGGTTATACGAAAAAGGAACCCCCCTGGAGTCCTCTTTAAGCTCTTTTCAGACTCTCTAAACATGAAAAGATAGCCGAGTGACCTTGCTATTTTCACGCTCGATAAAGTATCTGAAGAAAGCATCTGGTGAGCGATAATTTATCTCTTTTTTCGGTCTCATCGGACTATTTTACGAAAAAGGAACTGAGAGAGTTCTCTTTTAAGTGTTTTTCCAGACTCTATAATCATGAAAAACCTTCTGAGTTTTCTATCTTTGGACTCATTAAACAAACATCGATAGACCCGTAATGGGACCGAACCACTCCTTCCTAGGGTTCATTAAACATACTCCGAAGGACTTATCCGAAGGATAAGCTTATATCAACAAGCATATGTTATCCTCCTCAAGCTTGCATAAAAATAAAGAGGTACTCGCCAGAAATGGTGGGGGAAAATTTGGGAAAGGGATATGTTTTTATCTTCATATTGATTGGTAGTAAGTGTCGCTCTTGAACATGACACCCCCTATTCATTATATTTGAAGCCGGTTTGGGAACTACATTTGTCTCTCATTCGATTTGCTACAAGGTCATACCCTGTGTCATCTTTGAGTCAATGCTACCAAATCATTGGTCGTATCATTCATATGTTCAAGAGAAGTCCATCTGAAACCTTTATTGAGTTGGCCATCTGCAGTTGTCCATTCTCTCCGTGTTGGCCTTCCTTGTGTCCAGTCCAATTTACATCACACTCTGTTTCACCTTCAAAATCTGTTACTCATTTTGTGTCATTGATGGGGGATATATCAAGGCCCTCCTGTGATGAGTTTTGTTCCGTCGACTTCAGCTCATTATCTGGAATCAAGACTTAAAAATTCTTTGGTACCTTGGAACTTGCATGCCTCAATGGCAAGTTTCCTCACTTTCGACAGTGGGTTTACATCATTGACCCCTGATCGAATAATTTCATCGAATGTTCGACTTCAACTCACTCATTCACACTCGATGGATTGTACTAGAGTACTTTGGGAGTCATTGACATCAATGGTGATTTCCCTCGCACTTGTTAACAGTTTCATCAATGACCGGTAATCAAGTGGTTTCTGCCATGTTCGACTTCAACACATGTAATCACATGGTTATATTCATACTTTTGGGCAACGAGATTGAAGACCCTGGATATCATCTCTTTGTATAGGTTGCGATGGAGTATGTATAATTTGCGACACATATATCCACTTTGTATGTCTCGTGGCTATGTCATCTTAATTTGAATTTTCTCACATAGATCCACAATGTATTTCTGGTGGCTATGTTATATTTTGACGACATGGATCCACAGTGTATGATTGGTGGCCATGACTTATGTCTACAATGTCATCCGTCTATGATCTGAGTATGGGAATGCCTACCTCAGAATTGGTATATTTGATATTATGCAGATGCTTGGTTGTTCACAGGTTTCCGATTAGGTGCGCTCCTAGTTTCTGACACACACATGTAGTTTACAAAGTCTTTCGGCTGTCACTGGTTCCGGCGGATAAAAAATATTTTCTTTGCGAAGGGTAGCTATGGACGACTTCCAAAGCAGACATCACGCAAGGGGTTTGTGCCAAATCTTCCACAACAAAGTAGTTCTGGACAACCCTCGCATTCGGATTATGAGAAGCTTTCTTGAGTTCACCTTTGGGGATGTCTGTCATTGTTTCACCCATCATCTTCTCAATCTAGAGAGGAACCGGTGGGTTTGTGGGTTCTTTTCCCTTTTTGGTAGATTATGACATTCTTCTTTCCTTCAGGCTGCTGTTTGGACTTCTAGTTCATCGACTGTACAGTGTGTACATCTGACGTTTGGGTAGGGGGGACACTTGAACCAGAGGTCTGGTTGGTCACAGTCTATTGTATCGACATTTGTTGCAATTGAGTTGACAACAGATCAGTGGAATTTCCTTGTGCTGAGCCCACAATACCATCGACATGGGGTCCATAATTTTGTTTGGCCTTGTCGAGGATGGACCGTGGCACATCTGGCAATATCTCATAGAGCATGCCAGATTGAGAGTAAATCAGTTCAAGTTGTTGCGTGCTCATTATCGCCTTCTCCTCTGAAAACACTCCATAAGTTGCTACATCTTTGGATACAATGGGTACCAAAGACTTCAGGAACCACTCCAGCAATAAAGTCAGTGGGACCTATATCTTAATCAATCTCTTCTGACGTTGCCATTCTCGGATGTGGTCGGAGATATAGTTGTCCTTAGTGGTCAGTGCCGACATCGTATCTCACGAGTAACTAGAAATGGTTTATTAATCCCATCGCTAAGTTGTTAAATTAAGAATACCTCAAGCGATCGAGCTTAATATACCATTTCACGGCACCCCCAATAAGATTTTGTTGAAAAAGGCACAACTGGATGGAGTCATCTAGTAGTGAGTTTGACGAGCACCATAAGTGGAAGGTTGTCACGTGATCATCTAGGTATTTTCCAAGATTGCCTTTGAATTTTGGAATATTCGAGGGAAACTTAGTCGGCATGCGGGGCCAATGTGGATCATGACATATTGGGTCGTTGAGCAACCTCGACAAGTCTGGAAAATGTAGCATTTCCAAAAATGGTATTTTAGGTTGAGTAATATGTACAGGAAAAAGGGGGCTTGGAGTTTGGTTGGCACCAGGTTGTCAGGTAAAGTTGGACTATTGGCCAGGGTTCTGCGAGCAACTGTGGGCTTGACCATCGTATGGAAACTATGTTTGTTGGGATATCATTGGTTGACTCCCATAATTGGATGACATGGCGTGGGCGAGGATTGCTCCCTGCATTGTGTTCCAAGTATTTTGGAAGGGGATGCCCCTAGCCAATCTAACGGGCAAAGGTATTAAACCTTTCCCAAGGTTACATTGACCATGGAATGGCTTTCCCCCAACTGAAATCCATTGCGAGCAGGTGTTACCCATGATTTTGGTCATCATGATGATGTATTGATGTTGGTGTACTTAGGCTTCTCATAAGAACTTTCTCCTGAGAAAAATGACATTCATCTCTTCCCAGAAGACTTAATTTTGAAGAGATTTCACAGGTTGCTAATATACCAGGGTGCGAG